>PVKC010024966.1:0-16667 GCA_004027635.1 Crocidura indochinensis | reverse complement strand
CTTTGTCCCCTATACATGCATTGTTTCCCCATGCACTGCCTCCCATAGAATGACATATGTTACAAATGATGAAACTACATTGATATACACAATCACAATAATCTACAGTCCATAATTGACATTTAAGTTTGTCTTGCATGTAACAGACCTGAGTTCAATCCCCAACATTCTATATGGCCCCTAGAGCCTACCAGGAGTAATATCTGAGTGCAGAGCCAGGAGTAACTCCTGAGCATCTTTGAGTGTGGCCTCAAAACAAAAACAAACAAAAATATCAACTGAGTATCAACTGGTATCAAACTGAGCAGTCAGCAACTCTTTCAAAAATATTAGGAAATTTGGAGACATTCAACTAAAACATGAAGTCAAAATGTAATATATAACACTACTAGTGTCTCAAAGTAGACAAAACAGAGAGTTGTGTTAGTAGCAATTACAGTAGTCACAAATTGCTTATGACTTCAATCAATGGCAGACCAAATACAAATGATGATCCCAAATTGTTACATCATGACAAGAGATATGTTAATATTTCCAAGGAATATTTCACCAGAAGGCCTGCTGGGATGTCTCCCCACTGTGTGGATCACTGTTTTAAATATTCCCAAGGAATATTTTACCAGCAGACCAGCTGGAATGTTTTTTCCCCTGTGTGGATCACTGGAAATATTTTTGAAATTCATATTATGGTGCTGACATTATATCTCCTTCACATCTATTGTCCTATAATTAATTCTCCCTTCTGCTGTGCGTATTACATGCAGATATAACCTTGATTAAATTCCCTTTACCTGGATAATTTTAGCATCATATTAATGACAATTAGAAACAATATTTTTTCTCACTCTGTCTTCAAATTGCCCTTGCAGTTTCTGTTTCTGGGAATTAAAAGGGTATGGCCAAGATGAAGATTTTGGGCTATTGAAATTTTCCCAGATATTGAGAATTGCATCTTTGTAGACTTAGCTCTCTCCTTCATTTTGACCTCTAAAACAATAGAGCCTCTCCCCTTGAAAACAGGAACTAGGGGCCTGAGGGTGGCACAAGCAGTAGGGCATTTGCCTTGCCCACTGACCTAGGATAGATGACAGTTCGATCCTCCATGTGTCCCATGTGGTCGCCCAAGTCAGGAGCAATTTCTGAGCACATAGCCAGGAGTAACTCTTGAGCATCAAACACAAAAGAAAGAGAGAGAGAGAGAGAGAGAGAGAGAGAGAGAGAGAGAAAGAAAGAAAGAAAGAAAGAAAGAAAGAAAGAAAGAAAGAAAGAAAGAAAGAAAGAAAGAAAGAAAGAAAGAAAGAAAGAAAGAAAGAAAGAAAGAAAGAAAGAAAGAAAGAAAGAAAGAAAGAAAGAAAGAAAGAAAGAAGAAAGAAAGAAAGAACAGGAACTAGACACAGAATTTCCGCTTTTTTACTAATCCCTCATTTTACATCTGAGGCTAGCTTGCCAGGAACTGCTTTGAGATATTTAAATTAAACTTCTCCTTAAGACCTTTATGTAATATTTGATCTATTCAAGCCTGTGTACCTCCCTAGACAGATGTATTGTTTTATTGTTAATCTGTGTTTTGTAATTGTAAGCATCTTTTTCATATCTGTGACTAGTAAAAATACCTCATATATTCCTGTCCCAGCATTATATTAATATAATGCTGTTTCTCCACATAGAATTGTGTGGACTCCTATTTCTTCATATTTTGCTTCCCGTGCATCCACTTTCCTTGAGGGAACTCAAAGAAGTTCTCAACTGGACACCAATAGCTATTCTGCGATACCAAATGCTATGCGTATATCCCAGGTAGATAGGAGGCTTATCTTCTATATGTGTGCCATCACATTCTATGAGGCCCATGCATTGACAAATAGCCCAACAAGGCATCTTTTTCAATCCTTAAGCAATGAATAATTACAGTTTCAGAGAGACAAAATGAGTTCATAAACCAAAAATGGCACATCAGTAAAAAAGATGGGGTTGATTAAAGCTAGCTTTAGACTAGCTTTTAGATGTTGTTGTTGTTGTTGTTGTTGTTTTTTAGCTTTTGGAATCAGCCCTAACTGCACATTATACTCTCCTATGGAGTTTTTATGAAACCAGTACTACCCAGACCAATCTAGACCACTGAATCAGAATTCCTGAAGGTGGGACCTAGATACCCACAAATTTAAAGAACAGTGAGGAGGTGGGAGCCATAGTACATTTGGGAGGTCATTTGCCTTGCATGCAACTGACCCATGTTTGATATTTGGCATCCCATATGTTCCCCAAGCCTGCCAGGAGTGGTTCCTGAATGCAAATCCAGGAATAACCCTTGAGCACCAGGTGTGGCCCAAAGACCTAAATAAGTAAATAAATAAATAAATAAATCAAGTACATAGTGAGTGTCTCTATGTCAGGCTGAAGGCCACTGGTTTCAATGACAGAGCACACCAAGTTACACAAAGGTGAAGTTTGATGTTTGACTTGTTTCCTGGAAAAATACTTCAGCTTTGTTAATGTGTTCAGGGACTAATTAATTCCCCTTTAGGCACCTGTTTATCCAGCCACCTTTGCATAGAAGACAGAATCTGAGCTACCAGATTAAGTTGACCATAAAGTGTTTATAATTATCACCCCACCTATATCTCACATGTTCCACTATTAGGGGAAAAAATGTTGAAAGGCTTCTTCTCCCCATTACATTCACAGCTGTCATGGGGTGCAGTGAGAGCTTCATGGTGCTGGGGAAAGCATTCATCATATGTGGGGAGGAGATTGCTCATCACTGTCCTTAATGGAAGCCCACAGCCAGCCTGCAGTGGCTGCGGTCTTATTTATTTAGGATTTGCAACCTGCTTACTTTCAAAAGGATTTGAGATAGTTGATCGGATTAAGCTAAAGCACAAGATTAGGAAATCAAAACTGACCACCAAAGGGCCTGACTGAAATAGATGCTGTCAGTCATCTGAGATGAGCTTGTTTTGTAGCTGGGTCATGAGATAGGCTTGAAGATTCCAGAGAACATGGTGGTGGTTTGGTTTTTAGTTTTAGACTCTCAAAAATGTGTACCAGGGGCCAAAGCGGTGGGGGCAGGGCATAAGGCGTTGGTCTTATACGTGCTAGCTTAGGACAGACCGCTATTCGATCCCCGATCCCCAGCCCATATGATCTCCCAAGCCAGAAGAGATTTCTGAGTGTATAGCCAGGAGTAACCCCTAAGCGTCACCGGGTGTGGCCCAGAAAACAAACAAAGAAACAAACAAAAAAGTGCACCATTCTCCAGGAGAGACTGGCATTTTTTTTGTGAAATAGCACCTGCAACGATTTTACTGCATGTATCTAGCCTTATCTGTATAATAATTTTCCGGAAGAAAGGAGAGATAAGTAACTGGTCTGGGTGTATGGAGACTCAGTTTGAATAAAATTCACAGCACAGCATTCAGTCTCTCAGGGCCCTGAATCAGGAGGTCATTGAAACCTCTTTGGTAACAAAAAGATAGAGTAACAACTTGCATCTCTGCTGCTTGCATTAATTCATTTGTTATGAATACAGAAAGAAAGGCTAAACCTAATCTTTTAATAGAATTTCTCTCTCCCTTTTTGCTGTTGTGATCATTGCAGGATTACATATCTGCTTGGTTGTGGTGCTCATACACTGAGTCACTGAGCTCTCTAAGTGTGTCACATTTACAGCTGTAGTGCTGTAAATTCTACATTGGTACTTCGTAGAGGTCACTGTGGTCCTCATATGAACTCATGAAGGCACACTTCTGACTGAAGTGTTTCTATATTTTTTAGTTCAAGTACTTGCAGATTGCACACCAGGGTATGAGGCTTGCATACACAACTAGCTGCAGTATGTCAGAGATTATATATTTAGTCATGAAACTGGGAACCCCAAACAGCAGAGATGCTGGATGCTGGATGCATTTAGCATATGTGGAAGGTGTTGGGGGTTAAATTTGCAGAGGTAGGCTTGCAGTGCAGGCAGTTTTTCATTTTCCTGAGTCATTCCCATACCTTAAATCAGATCTTATAGCAAATATATTCTTAAAGTTCTTTCTTCTGAATATTAAATTAATGGGTTGACTCTCCAACAAGAATTTTCTGTTAATCAGGTCTCAAGCTCCAAAGTAGGGACACAGAAGAGTTGCAGGTCTGGAAGCAAATGCCAATGCAGGAAATAATCCACAAATACTGAAGAGGGTGAAACAGGTTCAGGAGCCCCTATATGCAAGCCTAAGAAGCAAACAGCTCAGTGCAGTCTGGAAATGCAAGAGAGGACTTTTCTGAGATCCAGAATATTTATTGGGAAGAATCAGACCACCCCTAGGGTGGAGATTAAGTTGTCTAAACACCAATTCAAGGTACTGCATTCAAAGATGTTTCCAACCAATGAGTGACAAGGGGTATACAGAGTGGCATCTGGTTAATCCTACAAGACTGGAGAGATCGCTCAATAGGTTAAGCATAAATTCAGTCACTGCATGAGTCCCTAAATCATCAAACTTAAAGGAGTGATTCTTAAGAAAAAACTCCCAAGCACCACTGAGAATAGCCCCCAAACAAACAAACAAAACTATTGAATGCAAAATTTTTCTTGTTGGTAGAGTGAGGGCCCAGCAATTTAGATGTGAGACAAAGAAAAGGACATTTTATAATTTTATATTATGTATTATGTACTCAGGATCAGCCCATATCAACTTGAAGTAAGTCAGAAAGCAAGTAATGATTCTAGCAGGCAGAGTCAGTATGTCAGTTAAAGGAGGTATTAACTGTCCATAAAAATCTGCAGAATGAAAAAAGAATTAACTTTACTATGTGACATAACCATCTTCAAAACCTCTGGTTCTGGGCAACTACAGCTAACCTATTTCACTTTAGGTAGATGTTACTTAATACAATCCCTCACAAGGGAGATGTAAATCATGCATTGCCCAGTTTAGATTAACAGAAAATGAGCTAAGTAATATGTCCAACATTATACAAATTAAATTCAAACCTGGACTATGTTCTTAAAAAGCTCTCGACTTTCCCCAACACCATCTTCATCATCAGAGTTTCTGAAGATCTATCTCACACAACAGGTAGATACTGTCCTTTTCTGTAGACAGCTGTAAAAATTCTAAGAGTATGGCCAAAATCTTTGGCAAGGTAACCCATCATTCCTACTACCTTCATGTAAGGCTTTCCAAAGTTGATAGAGGTCTTCAACTCTCGACTTTTTATAATCATTTTATCAACATTGTAGAAGTTGACATAGGGTGCCTGGAGTTAAACTTAATTTTACCTTCTGGAAAAATGAAGATCTTCAGAAGTAGAGCACCAACTGGAACAGTCCAAAAGAGAAACTGCTGCTCTCCAAACCCAGTCTTCCATGCACCTCTTCCCAAGCCATTAGGCCTTGTTCAGCACTGAGGATATGGCTGTCTCAGGGAGGGGCTATGCAGATGTCAGGAGTATTTTGTTTGTAGTCTATATCATCGTTAGCAGAATACTCAAAAGGGCAATATGCTTTTTGAGAGTCTAACAATGGGAAACAAAGAAAGAAGACAATTGACCCTACACGCCTAGCAGATAGAATGACGGAAGCAGGATTTAAATGGCCTTTTTTCCTGAATCAAGAGATCGGGATTTTTTCCAGTCATTTCTATTGATGAGAACAAACCCTCCTACCCTCTGGTGGGTGGACAGGGAAGGTTATGGTTCTCTGCTCCAGGGGGGACCTTTGCTTATAATCAGCACAGACTCCATACTGGCAGATTTCTGCAAACAAATGGCAGAAAGATCACTTGTCACACTTGATTCTTTTCCCAGAAAAGGCACATCTATTTTAGGTATTCAGTTATATTCGACAAGTATTTATATTGAACACTGAGGTCACTGTTGTGCTAGTGATAGGGCAAAATGCTATTGTTATTGTCCCAATGAAATATTATGGAATCACATTTTTTTTAGTTTGACATTATATTTTTCATAAACTGTATTGTGATTTTTGAGTGTTATGCAGTAGACACTTTATATTTGACGAATGGATATAAAATGGGTAAATATACTATACTCAATTCTGGTTTAAAACAAAATTAAATAATTCGGAATCATATTTAATACCAAATTAAATATCTAGGAAGTACATTGTATAAGCATGTCAATGAAGAGAAAACAAGACAAGGGTTTACATTATCATTCAGAAAAATAGGTCAAGGGCAAATTTAGAACCCAGATGAAATATTTAGCAACTTACATAGAAAATGAGCAAAATGATTCAAATAATGCTTTACAAAAATCAACAAATTTAAAATCATGCTTAACTAAGGATATCAAAATTATATGCAAAATAGAAAATGTGACCAAAGCCAATCTTTCTAAGTGACAAATGGGATCCTGAATTTTTCACTTAGTTTCCAGTATTATATTATCTTCCTATAAAATTAAAAATAATGTAATTTTCAGAGTGGGTTTATAAATATTAGTAAGCCATTTGAATAGATGTTTTATTTTTTAATATTTATTTTAAACTAAGATTCCTATTATACATAAGTGATCCTTTGCTGTACCCTTAATTTATGTACTATTTAGAAGATTATGTGACTCTTTACAGTTATCTTGAAAGAAAAAGCAAAGTACTGGTACAATGTGAATGAACCTTGCCACATAGTAAGTGGCCAGAAACAAGAGATCACCTGAGGGACCCGGGAGATAGCATGGAGGTAAGGCGTTTGCCTTTCATGCAAAAGGTCATCGGTTCGAATCCCAGTGCCCCTTATGGTCCCCTGTATCTGCCAGGAGCAATTTCTGAGCATGGAGCCAGGAGTAACCCCTGAGCACTCTCATAAAAAAAAAAAAAAGAGATCACCTGAACTACAGCATTTTTTACAGTAAATGTTTAAAGGAGCAAATCCATAGAGATAGATATAGATTGGCTTTTGCTAGGAATAGGAAAGAACAGGAAACAAAGCTCCTGGGTATGAATTTCTTTAGGTTGAAGGTGAAAAAATATTCCCAAAATTACATTGTAGTGATGGTTACGTTACTCCAAATACACTGAAAACTACTGAAGTGTATTTTTTAAATAAAAAATATTATGATTGATTTTTATCTCAATAGAGGTGCTAACATGGCTTTGTGGGGGCGAGGGAGAGATGAGCAGAGAAGCATTTAAGTTTATCTTTTTGAGTGTTGTTTGTCAACAGTTACATTTCTTCTTAGAGGTCTGCATGCTATATGACGTGGAAGAAGCATCTTGATTTAAAATCCAGTTAGAACACTTACTGACTAAGCAACAATGACAAGAACCTAACACAATCTTTGAGTCTTAACCTAAACTCTCCTTGCCTCATCTGAAAATAGGCATAATGCAGGGGTGTTATTAGTAATAAAATATTATGTTAATAATATATGACCATTTTATGTATTGATTATCATCTTACTGTAAATAACAAAAATGACCCAGATAGGTACAAATCCTGTAAGATCTTCAACAGATACAGAACATGTCTATAGCTAATTTACAAAAGAAACAGAATGGCATTTCCTTTAAGAAATATCTCTGTTGTTCTACTCATTGAATATGTTTTAGCAAATCACTACATCCTTTTATTTCCCGCTCTTTTTCTTTTTTTCACTTTTCTCTCTTCTTCCCTTTACTTCTTTTTCCCTGTCTCCTTTACTCTTTCATCCATTCAATTCATTGCACTGTATTTAATTATTCTTTTCTCCTCGCTCTTATCTTTTATTTTCCCCTTCTTTCTTTCCTAAGCCATATCTTAAACAATTATTTATCTTTTCTTAACTCAGCCATATCTTAAGAACTCAGACCCAGCCTATGAGGGTCAACCTAAGATTAGAACACTAAAGTCTGTCTTTATGTGGGCATGAGTTGGTAGACAGTGGACTCCTCTCTGATTGCCAAACCTAAATTGAAAACAAGCTATGTCCAAATTGTGTATTGTCCCTCTTACATATTACCCTTCTTCCCCCCTTCAGAAATCCTTCTAGCCTCTCATCTCCAAATCCGAACTCATTATCCTTTCTTATTTAACCCTCTTTACCCTCAGTTATTGGCCCAGCAGGCACCGGGACCAACCTCCTGTTCCAGTAAACCACCACCAAGCTCCCAAACCAAAGGGACACCTTCCCAGCCCCACATCACATGTCTTGGCAAGAAATTACAACCAACACAACAGCTGATTCATGTTTCCTGGCCCTTTGTCTCACCCTCCTAATCACGGACAGTTGCATGCCACTGACTCAGCCCCAGAAGGACCCCAGTCGAAGGACACTTCCCTCATGAGTACAGTAATTTTGCAAACTCAACAACAAATATGTGCGATAAAAAAAATGCCCCGGACTCCACCCACCACAAGAACATCTCAAAAGACTCAATGGGGAAGCCTATATTCCCTTTATGTGTTTAATACCTCTATAATAATATCTTCTAGTCTGTATATTCTCAAAAGAAAGTCAGCCTCATAAACAGCATTTTTCTTTAATGCCTTTTTAAAATGTATTTTTATTTTTTTCTTCTATTATATATCTAGATACATATAGATTTTTTTTTCTTTTCTCTCTTTCTCTCTACAATCTCACCAGCTTTGGTTCTGCCTGGTATGAAAACCTACAAGAAAAGTCTTGCCTGGGATAAAAGCTCAGATCAAAATCAGGGCACAGAGATTGTGCAGACTATCATTCTTACCTTCAAATTTACCAGCAATTTAATATGTCACCATATCCTTTTGCATAGGCACTCTAAATAAAATGAAATATTATGCACAAAAACAAGTTCTTATCTATTAGGGATAAGAACCCATATTTTTTAAAAATGCAGGGTAGCCTCCCACCAAAAGCATGTGTCATGTAGACCCAACTTAGACTCCACGTGATTGGACAGTGACCGTCCAAACCAGAACCCCAGATCCCAGACGTAGAACAGACACAGGTCCCAGCAACAGCACCAGGAACCAAACTCCTCCGAAGAAACTCGGAATGCTGTCCTGGCACCAACTAGCACCAGTTTTAACATGACATCCTGACATGAGGAAACGGCAACAACTTGAGCTAAGAGAGGGTTACTGCATCTCAGCACCTATTGTTATGATGCAACCAGGAGACATGTCATCCTTTGCCCTAAGCAAAAAACAAAATTGCTATCTACAGAAGACTGACTTTGACAAATATCTGCTGGACAGAACCTATCAAGGAACCAATGATGAAGTTCCTAGCCTAGGCCTCAGCCTAGGATTTGTACAAAAACCAAGATCTCTAATTCCAGAGGTCTAACTTTGACAACTGCAACTGAGCAGAGCTCCTGAAACTATGCTGAAAGACTATACCCTCGACTCTGCTCTAGGTTATGAACAAAACCCAAAACCACTAATTACAGAAGACTGATTGCAACAACAGAGATGAAACAGAACTCCTAGAACCATAATGAAAAACTCTCTCCTTCACCCTATGATCTACACAAATTACAAGATCTCCCTCTACAGAGGAGGGATATAATCACTCACATCTGAGTGTAAAGTTTCCTGGCATCACACACCTGACCTTGGGGTGTGCAAATGAGTGAGCATGGAGCCAGTAGTTGTTCCCATGGCAGAATGCTTCAAGGGCGGAGAAAATCCTGTATCTCTTAGGCCAAGGGAATTCCTGCTGTAATTTCCCCTAGATTTACCTTGACTGTGCATAATACAAGCAAACAAAAAAGAAGAAATACAACCCCCTTTTTTTAAGTTGCTGGTCTTTTCCCCCTCTTTTTTTCTTTCTTTTTTATTTTATCTTTTTTCCGTAGCTGATGGTTTTGGTTTTTGGCTTATTCTGTGTTTATTCTTTTTGTAATCTTGTTGATACTCCCTTATTATTTTTTGTTTCTTGTTGGTCTTGTTTTACTACCTTCTTCTTCTTTTACCCTTCCTTCTTCTAAATGGATATTTATAACACCTAGACAAACTCCTCCTAATTTTTTTCTTTTTTAATTTGCCTTTTTTTTCTTTTATCTTATCTCCTTTGTCCCCCAGTTGGTGCCAATGCCAGACAGTTGAATGTTCATTTGGTGGAAATAAAAACTGATAAGACATGAATACCAAATCTAAAGTCAACGGAATCAATACCCAATCTACAATAAGCTGTACAAGAGGGCACAGTTGCACTAGTGTTACGGGACTAAAGAAGGGAGATGTGGGATCCATGCTAGGAACAGGTGAGGAGGGAGGACAGCACTGGTGGTGGGAATGCCCCTCACTTATTGTCACTATGTGCCTCAAATATTACTGTGAGAGAATTGTAGTTCACTTCGACCACAATAAAAATTAAAAAAAGAAAAAAAAAGAAATATCTCTGCTGTAGAATACTTTTTTTTTTCTTTTCTTTTTGGGTCATACCCTGTGACACTCAGGGGTTACTCCTGATTATGTGCACAGAAATTACTCCTGGCTTGAGGGATCATATGAGACACGGGGATCAAACCACAGTCCATCCTAGGTTAGTACATGCAAGGCAAATGTCCTACCGCTTGTGCCACTGCTCCAGGCCCTCTTTTGTAGAAATTAAGTAGTAGTTGCTGTGGTGTCCCATAATCTATGACAAATGCTATTCTACCTATTATTGTTTCCCATTTCTAATTACACAACAAGAATCTGCCCTTATATGTCATCTTCATTCTTTTCTTTCTCTTGTTTTCTACTTCATCCATTCTAAATACTAATTTATATTCAGATTCCAAATGGAAGAAGATGCATTTATTCCCAGATTTCATTCATTTATACCAATGGGCTTGTAAGTTTTCAATTTAGATTCAGAAACTAGGATAGAAAAAAAGAAATCTCATTGAAATTATGCCTTCAATCCTATGGAAGAAATGCTTCAGGAATCTGCGTAACAATGGCATTCAGAAAAGCAAAGCCCAAAATGACTCTGGGTTATTGAAAAGCTATACTAGTAGTCAAAACTAATGAAGAAATCTCAGAACAGGAAAAGAAATAAGAAATCCAATATAGTGCACCTACTTTTGCAGCACTGTGCAATATTCAAATACCTTTGCTTTGGTGTGGCTATCATAATACCATCTTTCTATCTGAACATATGAATTTGATATTTCTATCCCAGTAGGGAGGGATTAAGGAATTTTTCCAAAAAATTAAATGTTCTTAAGTCCTTCTCTTTACCTATTTTAATCTTTATGTTTAGTATTAAAATGATCATTTAAAATTTTTATTGGGGCTGGAGAGATAGTACAGGAACTAAGGCACATACCTTGCACATAGCTGACTAGAGCCCCCAGCAACACATATGATCCTCCGAATAAAGCTAGGAGAGATTCCTAAGCCCAGAGACAAAAATAAATCATGAGCACAACTGGCTATGGTCCAGTCACCCCTCAAATTTATCTTCTCAATAGCTTGCCAGCTGACTCATTACTTATGTGATTAAAATAAAATCAAATTTATATAAAGCTGCAATAGGTAATATTACTCAAAAGATTTATTTGTCTATGACTACTCCCCAGAGGTAACTATAAGAGCAATTATTGGGAATGCTGCAGCAAATTCCTTAAGAAAACACTAACTCTGAAGGGAGAAATGGAAGCATTGTGTTTAGTAGACATTTATATTTATAGAATCCTTCATTCCCCAAAAGGTGAGCACACATTCTTCTCCAATACTATGACATTTTCCCAAGATAGACTACATGCTAACTACAAAAGATATATCCATTCAAAAAAGAAAAGACAAACTGTATCAATTATCCTCTCAAACCAAGATTAATAATAGAAATTAATTACAAACAGAAATAAGGGAAAACTCAAACACTTGCAAGTTAAACAAAAGTAAATAATAAGAATATTTCTGGATTTTAAAAGGGACCACTAAAAAATCTCTGGAAAATAAGATAAACGAAGATACATAGTAAAGAGAACAACAGAAGGCAGCAGATAAAAGAACTGGGAAGTTGGTTTACAAAGATGAGTTTTAGTGGGGGATGAGATGCCTGGGACATAGATGGAAGAAAATTAACACTTTGAGGGTGAGTGTGTGTTAGAATAAATATATACAAGAAACTATCATGAACAGTACAGAAAAGCATAATGCCTCAATAAAATGGGAAGAATGTATGAGCAAAACTGTGATCCTTTGGCAAGACAGATGAGGAAGCCATCTTACTTGCACCCCTACACTGGAACCCCTTTGGCCTTTTGTTTCTAAATCTACAAAGGGTGGGTCTGTGTGGTGTTTTTAACCAACTCAATTAACTGATATGGGCAAAATGGGCACACTCACTACATGTTGTAGCTTTGGGTGGGTAGTGATAACGTATTGAGTTGGTTTGAGAAGTGCTATTTAGTAACTTCAACATCTGTCTCCGGACCTCCTCCCCAAACTCCTCCAAAAGCAAGAGGAGCTTTCAAAAGTTCACTTCCATTGAAGTACATCTCAAGCTTTCTGAAGGCTTCTTTCTAGAAGCTTACTCCTTTTCATGGAGGGAGGTCATGAAAGGATGGGGTAAGCATATTGCAGCTAGCTTAGCTTTTATAAGAATCAGATGAAATAGAATACCAAAATCCTTTAATGAAGACAAAAGAAGATACACCTGAGACAGAAATATGAAGTCAAAAGTAAATGCGAAAGCATTAAATTTGTAATAATAAGAATAAACCTTTTCGAATGATCATGGCAATTTCAACACACATCAATTTTTATGGGTCTGCGAGATAGATAGTTTCCTTTTATTCTATTGAATACCTATAATACTGCTTAGAATGTGCAAACCTGTACTTGTTTCTGCAGATCAAAGATTGCCTCCAATCTTTTCATGCCCAGGCTTTCCAATCTTTAGTGACCCAAACAAGTAGAGGAGTAAAGGGAGCAAACAGGCTGGCTCATAATTTTGGCAACAATCCAATTTTCCAATCTTCAAAATTCTCAGCCAGTTTTCCATTCCTCATCATTGAATTGTGCTACTTGAAAGACACGGTGGAAATAGCTATGAGAACACAAAGAAAAATAGAACACACCATGGGGTTAGCAGAAAGGAAACCCTCTTAATAGATTTCAAAAGACTAAGTCCTGGAGCTATTCTAAGTCTTAAAAAGAGTTACCAGAAATGTAGGCAGAACTCCAAGGCTCGGATGTTAGAAAAATGACAATACTGAACATTGTAAAATACAAGATAAGGAAAAGAGGTATTCAAATTGAATTTAATAATGGAGTTACATGACTTCTTATACACAAGGCCCTACAAAGAACTATAAAATCCAACATTGTTACTATGACTAGGGATAAATGCAATGTGTTATCCACTAAAGTAATTGGTATCAGTTTACTTCTAAAATAGCTTCATGTGTTTCAGGTCTCTTCAGTAACATATTTCTACACAGTTTTACAGTGGAAAAAATATTGTTTTTTTGGTTTTTGGGTCACACTCAGTGACACTCAGGGGTTACTCTTGGTTATGCACTCAGCAATCACTCCTGGCTTGGGGGACCGACCATATGGGGTGCTGGGATATCAAACCTCCATCTGTCCTAGGTTAGCTCATGCAATGCAAATGCCCTACTGCTTGCGTCACTGCTCCAGCCCCTGAATTATTTTTAATCAAACATTTCTTATAGCTGTTTACCTGACAAAAATTCTCATATTATTTAGAGATAGTGATATCTACAGTCTATGTCTTAGTCATGTTCTTTGCAATATTTCTTTGTTTTATGAATTTTAGAAATGTACTTGAAATTGAACTAAAAGAAGAGTTAGGGGCCAGAGAGATAGCATGGAGGTAAGACGTTTGCCTTTCATGCAGAAGGTCATCGGTTCAAATCCTGGCATCCCATATGGTCCCCCTTGCTTGCCAGGAGCGATTTCTGAGCATGGAGGCAGGAGTAACTCCTGAACACTGCCGGGTGTGACCCCAAAACAAACAAAAAAAACCCCACAAAAACAAAAACAAAAAAAGAAGAGTTAATCTGAAAAATATCTCAAGGAAAATAGTTGTAGCTAGAAGTATGTTTTTCCTTTATTCCACTGTGGTTGCTGGAAAAATTATTGTGTTTTTACTTTTTTAGGTAAAATATACATAGGATAGATTCATTTTGCAATGTGTGTGACCAATATACAAGTTTCATTAAAATTCAGGTTATATTGAAATTTTAATAGCTTGGCTACAAACCAGAAACACTCATGAAATATTCAGAGTTGCTTGTGTATGTGCATATTTGTGTGAGTGTATGTGTGTAACTCTAGGGACAATAAAGAAGATATAACAGCAGTTTTTTTTTTTCCAACAAATTAGTGAGTAGGTTTGGAGAAAATAGAGATTTAGCAACCCAATCTGTAGGGTCCCTGTTGGAAATGCAGTGTAAAACTAGCAGGATAACAGAACTCAAATTCTGGGAGAGCTACCAGTATCAGAGCAAAAGCTCCATAGGAGAGGAAAAAGTTCTATCACTCATGTCTTGAAAAGTGAACTCTGGCAATTTCTATCTTTGTTTACCCAATAGATTTTCCATTTTGTTTAGATTTTTGTGTAACAAAGCCTTTGACAGCAAGGCCTATGATACTGGGAGAGATGAACTAGTGACTCTATGCTTTCCAGTGAGATACAAGGGTAAGTCTATTGGGATGATCTCTGGCTAAATGCTAGAGAAAGTGTCTCTTTTCCTGGCTATTTTCTGAGTCTATATATTCTACCTATCATCTGCCTGGACTGTGAGTGGCAGCAATTTTGCAATAATTAAGAGTAGAATCTCGGATTTAAAAAAATAGAAAGTTGTAGACAATCAAGCAAAGGGATGGGAAGGTGCTGGGTTCTGATGTCCCCACTGAGAATAGCCAGTAACTGCAAATACATCTCTCTACTTCTTGACATGAGAACAATAAATCTATTTGTTGTAGCTATCATCTCCTAATTTGTCAAAATCATTTACAGCTTTATGCATTCCTAACTACTAAAAGAACATGACTTTGGATCTTAAACCAAGCCCTAACCAATGTTTAGAAAAGCAATTGAAGCTTACTACAGAGTGGTGAATGCAATTAGAGAAATAACTACACAAACAACTTATCATGACAATGGTTGTGAGTGAGAGAAGTAGAATGCCTGTCTGGAATACAGGCAGGGGTGGGGAAGGAGGTGGTTGGGGGAAATGGTGGTGGGAAGGTTGCACTGGTGAAATGGGGTGTTCTTTTTTTTTTTTAACTAAAGCCCAACTACAAACATGTTTGTAATCATGGTGTTTAAATAAAGATATTATTTAAAAAAAAACTATGTCTTGCATGTGAGTTCCAGGTGCTATATGCTGGATCAACATGCCAAGGAACATCCAGAAGAGTCCTACCTCAATGGCATCTGGTCAGTCCTAAATTCGGTCCTGAAGTGCTTGATGAACCCTGAAGAAACGTCTTCATGAGCATCCATTCCTTTATCTAGCTTTTTGCCCGTCAAAGCTAACCTTTATGTGGCCACTTGAATTTATTATGCATCTCCTAAAACCAATCTCTTCCTCTTCCTCACTGTGGCGTCAGGCTTGGCTATGGAACTTCTTTGCCCGGTGCAGTGTCCATGAGCATGAGTGCACACGCTTTAGTGATGTGGCTTGTTTACACTAGATTCATCCTACAGCAGTGCACACTCTGTGAAGAGTTTCTCTCCAGGGTTATAGAGTCTCTTTAACCCGATCTGAACATGCATGTAGATTGTAAGACCTGAGCCATATCTGGGAGCTGGCATCATCACAAGCAAGGGAGAACCTAAGAGCCATTTGCTGAGCCCAAGATGGCTTTGTTATATAATATTTATGGACAAAATCATGACTGGTAAGCAAAAGGGCTTAGTCTCTGTAAGATGTGGAGTTTATCTGGGCCAGTTCAGAAACTGGTGTTGGATGTAAAGTGCCGTCAAATTAAAAAACTGAAATTGCACGACCAGATTATGATGTGTTAGTAGATGCAGAGAAAACTCTTAGAAAACCTGGAAACATGTAGTTCTATGTCATGCAGCAATGGAGCACTTGGTAAAAGTAATTAATTAATTAATTAAACTAAATTGAATGATCTTTAAAATCCTCATTTTCCCTTATTTACAAAATGAGTGGAGCCAGAGAGATAGTGCATCTAGTGGGGCATTTGCCTTATAAGCAGCCAATCCAGGTTAGATCACTCACCAAATAGAGACCATAAGGAGTGATCCTGAGCACAGAACTAGGACTAAGCCCTGAGCACAGCCAAGTGTGTACCAAAAGCAAACAAAATGTGTATTAAAAACCCTCTTGGGGCTGGAGTGGTGGTTCTAGAGGTAAGCCTCGCAAGCGCTAGCCTAGGAAGGGCCACAGTTCCCAGGTGCCCCAAGCCAGGAGCGATTTCTAATCGCATAGCCAGGAGTAACCCCTGAGGGTCAAATGGGTGTGACCCAAAAAACCAAAACACAAAACAACAACAAAAAAACCCTCTCCCACAGGGTTCTGTCCTTAAGATAAATAAAAATGTTTCCATTATAAAATAAAGACATATACTTTGAGTGCCTACCTAATGAATTTTGAAATCTATCCTGGACCTCTTTTTTTTAATATAATTTTTATTTTAAACATATTGGGTTACATACCATTGGCAATCATATTTTAGGTACAAATTAACATAAAATCAGGGGAACTCCCATCACCAAAAAGTCCTCCCTCCACCTCGGTTCCTGTCCTACTTCCCATATCC
>PVKC010024965.1:0-16673 GCA_004027635.1 Crocidura indochinensis | reverse complement strand
TTTTTTTTAAGGTTTAGAGTCAAAGGAGCACAGTAAAAATGGTGTTAGAGTGGCAAATATTGTTTACATAGGCCCACCAAAATATGGGGGACATGGAAAGGAAAAGCCTTGGACTAAATACAAAGAGAACCTACATCTGAAGTTTCCTGGCATAAGACCAACTCTAGGCTCCAGGCAAACTAGTTTGTTCAATCCAAGTCATTGTCTGTAGTGCCAATACAGTTTTATTTTTCACGCATTCTCTATTGTTGGCATCAGGTTTCTGTATTAATGATCCTGGAATCTGCATATCTTACATTAAAGTCAGGCTGGTGTGGAGCATCCTCTTGTATCACCTCACAATAAAAGGGCAATGCAGAAAGCCCTGTCCAGTAAGCAGATTGTTGTTGTTTTTAAGTCTTCTCAATATTAAGAGAAGTGGTAGGGTCTTCCCTGGTAGAGGATTGCTTCCAGGTGATGTTTTAGACAACCTTGGATGTTTTGTAGATGTCTTCCTTAGATCAAGGGTGAATGGAGAATGCCCATTCTTCTGAGGCCTGTGTCAGACCAAATTTATTTACCAAAATGAAACTTCCTCAGTTTTAGAAAGAGCTCAGGAATTTCTGAGAATGTTTAAAATGTAGGATGGGGACTGTAGTCAATCAGGACTTATTATTGGCTTGGATGGTGGATGGAGGCCTCTGTCTTTAGGCTCTGGACCATGTGGCTCCACCACCCCGATTAACCTTTGGGTCTGGAGGTTCATGAGAGCAGCAGTTAGAAATCTCACTTACATGCAGGTTTCAGGAAGTAACAGCTTTATTCATCCTAGCCACCACATGTGTGGCCTATATCATAACCATTTAAGCATTCAGCTATTCTTAGCTAGCCCTGCATCTTAACTTCTCTCAGCCATCTTTCCTCTGACCTTCAAACTGGCAAAGATCCAACAGGGCAAGAGCCAAAGACAAAAAGAGCTCCTCTCCTCTGGGTCAGAGCCCTTAAGTACCTTTCCAAGACCCCTCCCAGGAAATGGGCAGGGTCTGCAGGTAAAGTTACAGGTCATCTCCGGTTCCCAAGACCCCACCCAGAAATGGGCGGGTCTCAGTTACCTGTATTCCGGGTTGGAGCTACAGGGGACAGCTAAAATGAAATTGCTTTAAGCAGCTGGCAAGAAAAGATGGAGGTTCTCTTTAATAAACATAAGATGCCCCCATCTGTACATTCCCATCCCTGAAAAATAAAACAAGACATCTTAGTTAGCTATTTTGTTTTTCTCTTTAAAAATGATTTTAAAAGCAAGGAAGGCAGGCAGGCACATAGGGAAAGAATCTCTACCCATACTCCCAATAAGTATTGTCCATGGCAATGAGATCATGGGAAATATTAAAAGTCACACCTATGTTCAATGAAGCAGAATATATATAGAAACAATTCAGATGCCAGACAATAGATGAGTGACTAAAGAAATTGAGGTACATTTATGCAATAGAATAATATGCAGCTATCAGGAAAAATGAAGTCATAAAATTTTTCCTACATAGATGGACATGGAAACTATTATGTCTAGCGAAATGAGTCAGAGGGAGAGAGACCCAGAATAGTGTCACTCATCTGTGGGATTTAAGAAAAATAAAAGACAGTATGTTAATAATACCCAGAGACAATAGAGATGAAGGCTGGAAGGATCAGCTCATGATATGTTGTTAACCACAAAGATTGGTAAGTGCAACTAGAGAAATAACTACACCAACAATTATCATGACAAATTGTAGTGAGTGAGAGAAGTAGAATATCTCTCTCAAAGACAGGCAGGGTGGCAAAGAACGAAAAGGGGGCATTGGTGGAGGGAAAGTTGCACTGGTAAAGGGGCTATACTTTTTATGACTGAAACCCAACTGCAAACATGTTTGTAATCATAGTGCATAAATCAAGATATTTTATATATATGAATAAGAGTAGCACATGTCAAACTATTGGCCAGTTACCATTTGAGAAGCTCACTGAATTAATCATGAATTACAGAATTTTGGACCCTATATGAAGATGACTATTAAGTTCCCTATAGAAAAACATCACTCTTCATTATTGAGAAACTATAATCAGTTTTCTTGTGTCTTGCTTTAAAAAAAGACATACATTTAAAAAATAAAAATTACAAAGGAGTGACCTAGGGTGATGACTCAAAGGGCTAGAGTATATATTTTACATATAGTAGTCCAGGTTTGGTCCCCAGCATCACATGTGCCCAAGCAGCTCCAGATTAAAAGAAAAATCTTCTTGGGATATACTAAAACAAAGAGATGGGATCTAAAGAAGTTACCTTGTTACTACTCTTAAGGCTGCCAGGATCTAATTTGTAGCCTCAAGAATTAAGATCTAATAATGCCTTCACTTGTCACTGCAGGCCCTAGAGATAACTGGCCACCCATTGAGAGAACCTGCAGCAGGAACAAAGGCCAGCAAAGGAATATCAGAGAGGACCATAAATTACTCCCAGTGGCAACTACTTAAGCAATGGAACACTTATCTAGGTAGAATGTCCCACATGGAACAGGTTAGGAGAAAGCCTATAAAAGCCAACTTGGAACAAAGGAAGTATGTACAATTATTGCCCAAGCATGTATCACTTTCAAGCTAGGATATGTACTGGGGTTTCTCTCCACTCCAGAAAAACATACACTCCCTTTTTCTCCCTCTCTATTCTTCCTCGGAACTTGCAAATAAAACTGCCTTCATTGCTCATCTTCTAAAATTTTTTCTGAAAAAGAAAGGCATCAAACAAAAAGGCCTGGGTAAGGTATAGATAGGACTGACTTTCCTTTCCTGTAAGGAACAAATCTCACAACAGACTCTTCTCAGCCCTAGATTTTCTGTCATTCTCAAGATGGCAGAGGTAGGTAGAAGATGCCTCTTTCTTGCCCACTTCACAATAGGTCACTCAGTGATACCCACTGACATCAAGAGTATCTCCAACTAAAAGCATATGTATGTATCTGTAAATTAATACTTAAAAATTAGGGCTGTTGAGTGATAGTAAACAAAATGTTTTTAAAATATACAGTAAAAATATGGGATTATGTTGTTTTATTCTTATTCTCTGGGATAAATTAATTTAATGACAAGAGTATTAAATGGCCTGAACTGTAGACAACTCTTAGACATAAGTATTATCAGATTATAGGAAGATTCCTATGTACTGTTTTCTTGAAAAATAAATAAAAATATTGAAGAATAACAAAAAGATCAATAGAAAATAAAGAAAAGATACATATTTAACACAAATATTTAGCTCTTATGTTTATATTCACATATATTTTGTGAACAAGATGAAATGTTTTAATTTCTTGAGCATATTTATCATAAATACAATGTGAACCTGATGGCATGTTAGCCAATGACCTATAATATCAGATTGAAGACTGTGCTGATCTGGCATACTGTGTAAGAAACTTTCATCTCTCAGTTATTATCAAAATCCTGACATGCTTTTAAAAGATTGTTAAAATTAACTATGACATTTGCTTTAGTGTACACATTGCCTTATAATTTACAATGTATTTGCCATTCTGGAAGATTGATTTCAGATAGGTCTAGCTTGTCTGGCTTGGAAAAAAATTGTCATTCTGTTTTATGGAATAAAGTGAGATTCTACAAGACACATTCAGTTAAAATGAAGCAAAAACTGCAGTGTTTGAGAATGGTAATGCCTTCTGTTATCTGAATTTATTGATCAAAATAAAATAAGTGTTCCGTTTCAAATCTGTCTGCAGCAGTATGCTTTTCAACAGTCCTACTTTTTTGAAAAGCTTCCCACTGCACCCCCTTACATCTTACCTATCTCTTTTGAGCATAAAAATGTTCTCTAACTGAAAGATTATTGAATTTTTTTCATAAAGTTAAAAAGAATGTGATCCAATAAATTAAAAACCCAAGGTATGGAAATTTTGGGAAGATACTTTCATTACATCTAAAGGTAGAAAGGTTTCTATTGAAAGCAACAGTTTAGATTTGAATAAAATCTTTTTCTTTGTTTTGTTTTAAATGTCATAGTTAAGCACCCATGCAGTAATTAGGGATTACTCCTCTGCACTCAGGAATTAGTCCTGTTAGTGCTTGGGGGTCTATATGGGATACTGGGGATTGAACCCAGGTCAGTTTCATGTAAGGCAAATGCCCTACTAGCTCTACTATTGTTCTGGCACCTAAGCCCCTATGTTATAAATTGTATATCAGAGGAAAAAAAAACTCTACTCCCCTACTCTTTCATATAGACTCTTCAATATTGCTTTTTTGAGAAAGTGTGTAAATTAAGTTTTTAAAGTAATTGAATTTTTAAAGTCAACTAAATCAATTGCATCCATAGAAAAATTAAATGTTACAAATTCATGTTTCTGTAGATCCCCTGTTATGCCATTCCCAAACAGCATGGCACATGGAACAACTGATCTAGGGGACCCTATAGAAGTCCTGGAGTTATCCTTGAAAGAGAATCTTTGGAGACACTCCTCCAGAAATGGGGAAAGACAAGACAGCACAAAGAAGAGTGCCATCTCCCCATGATCAGTGGTAACCTTAGGCTCGACTTCAGGCCATCTCTCCTCCCTCACAGAGATCTCTGATTAGAGGATTACTTGTCAACACTGTTGTTCCAGAGGCATTTCTAAACCTCAGGGTTTATAATTATCTTCTTCCTGGTGCCTAGCTACCTCCTGATTTTGTCTCTGCTATATCCTGCCACCCTGGCTGGCATTCCAGTTTATCGTGTTCAACATAAGCATTGCTAGAATAAAATAAAGTGTCTCTAGTCATCAATTGGAGAAGGTCATCAGTCCAAACATACCAGATGGATGGAAGTTGACCTCTGCTGACTGCTAGGGTAGACAAAATATCACTGAAAACTACCCTAGAGATTATGATAGAACAACTGTAATATTTCCTTTCAAAATTGTATAGGTGTGGAATTTAGGTAGAGCTGCACTCTGGCAATTTTTCTGTTGTTTGTCCTGTTGATGGAAATGCCTTTGTTAGAACTCAACTCATTTTCATTTTTCTAGATTGTTTCCAATAGCATCCTGGTACGGAAATAACTATAATTTCTGCAGGACTCAAGTCTTTGACCAGGTTTATTTTTGCACCATTTCTGATTTTATGTTGTAACAAATTTACATTTTCTCTTTCAACCACTGATTGGCCTAGTCACACTGTGTTTAAAGTGAAGGCATTCTTGGGATATTTGGCAGAATGGCCAATTTTTTACAGAAATATAATAAAAATATCTCTGAAAACAAAACAATACAATGCTATTAATCATTGTGCAAAAATAGTTAAGAACAGGATAATTTTATTTGGCTTATCATTTATTTATGCCCAGAAGAAAAGTGAAAATAAAATTTGTAGGAGCTAGAATATTAATTTTCTGTATAGCTATCAAAATGACTTTTAGGACTGAAACTTCTTTTAAAGTTACCTTAAGCTCCAAAGGGAGCAGGTCAGTTGTGGCTAAAATAGGTTATTCATAGAGTTTTCAATAGTGACAGACTCTTCTGCTAAGGTTGTGAGTTTTTATTTTGTTTTGTTTTGTGTCACACATGTTGATACTCTGGGATTATTCTGGTTCTTTATTCAGGAATCACTCCTGGCCAGCTGGGGTGGGGATATATGAGATTCCAGGGATAGAATCCTGGTCAGCTACATGCAATTCAAGTGCCCTCCCTCCTGTGTTATTGTTCTGGCCCCTTGTAAGATCACAATGAAGAGATTATGAAAATACTTATTTTGTCCTCTGTTTATAATGGAAAGTTATTGCTGTCAATTTTTGAGAGCTTGAGTCATTAAACTTTGACATGTGAGATACTTATCTGTCCTGATTATGATTAAAAGAATTTGAGCTTCAGAGATTCTGATTCAGTAGGTCTGCTATGAGGCTCAAGTTTTGTCTATATTTTATGAGAGCTTTATAGGTAGTTTGAGGACTATTCTTGTTAAGCCTAGGTAAGAAAGAGGAAACATTGAACAAGTGTGACTAGTGTCCCCTATCTTGTTACTTCGCAGTTCCATTATATAAACTAAGCACATGTACATTCAAGTTAAAATACAATTATCATGTGCCTACAAATTTTGCACAGTGTTTTATATCATGATATTCATGGTTTCATTTTTAGTAACTTTTCCAAAATAGTCCATAGAAAATAAATAACTCTCAACAAATAGCTCATGGCCCATAGTTCGTTAGTACTGTGATTTCTTCCAGAAGATCAGGGCACATAAAAATGTTAGCAACTTTTTTCTTACACCTCTTTAATTTGGTGGTAGAATAGGTAATATAATATATTATATAAAAGACTATCAAAAACATAGCAAAATAATTATTGAATAAAATATAGAATATATAAAATATATATTGGTTTTAAATAGGAAGTTATATAAGGTTATAAATGTAGTCTTTATAGATGAAATTATATACAAATAGGATATCAAAGGATATATTAAAATGTGCTTAGTGGACCTGACAAAACAAGTAATCCAGAAATAAGAAATGGTTTATAGATATAATTATGTAGTTTAAGTGGAACCTAAGATAAAAGGAAAGTATATATGAGATGAAATTTGAAAAAGTAGGTAAAAAATTATAAAGGATTATATTTCATGCTAAATAACTTAGTTTTCAAATCAATTATATTAGTAGTTTAAAAATCCATTATATTAGCAAAACTTTTTAGATCCACAATTTCTCTGAAATAATCTGACCAGAAAGTTTCATATTCAAAACTATTTGCATTTAGTTTCAAGGAGTTTTTCAGAGTCTCTCTTTTAGGAAATGTAAAAAATGTGAGTCAGGTTTCTGATTTTGATGAACTCTTCTGGGAGGAAAGGCAGAAAAGAAAGGGGAGACAGTTAGGAGGCTCTACCAATATAAATGAAAGGAAAGGGCAAATTAATCAGTATTAGGTATTATTTATTTAGGAAAAAGAAGGAATTGAAGAGCTCTGTCAGATATCTTGTGATTGGAGAGCATGTAATGTTTTTAATATTATGCATGTTATTTGATAGATGTGATGTTTTTGAAATGGTTGTAGTTATAAGCTCCGTAGAGAGATTAGTAGATAGAATGTGTCCAATTAAACATGATTTTTGCCCTTTTTGCCTTGCTAATCGACATCTAACTTTGTGTGACCACCTTTCATGTATACCGGAAAAGTAAGATTAACTTTATTCTTAGTAAGAGTATTTGAAAAGTCTCTCAGTTGAATAATCTGATAAGCTCATAGTAATAATCATTCCTTTAACCAATAACTTTTTAGGAATGGAAGATGATTCAATGTTGACCAAGGACAAATCAGAGAATATTTTGGACCCTGCTGGGAGTCTTTTTTTTTTTAATTTTCAAAGAGAACCAAGTAAATAAAGTTTCTTCTTTCTGCTTCTGACCACTGCTCTGGAGCAGGACCGATGTTTAATGCGATAAAGCACAACTAGTCAGCATGCTGATGACATCAACAGACACTTGATTCTTGATGCATATTAGCCAACTATAATGGATTTTCTCCAACATGTTTTAATATAAAAGATAGAGCTATAGTATTTCTTATGTAACTTAATTATTCTGTTTTTATAATGAACACTTTTGTAAATTTGGGATTTAGGATCTCTCTATCAGTCTACTTAGATAAATGGTACATGACATAAAGTTTGTCATCTTAATCTAACTATAGAATTCAGTAGTGTTAAATTCACATATGATATTGGCAAAGATCTATAGAATTGTTCATTTTGAAAATATTAAATTTTATATTCAAAGAGCAACAATTCCCACTTATGCATTTAATATTAGAAACCCATTTGGAGGGGCCCGGGAGATAGCATGGAGGTAAGGCGGTTCGAATCCCGGTGCCCCATATGGTCCCCCGTGCCTGCCAGGAGCAATTTCTGAGCATGGAGCCAGGAGTAGCCCCTGAGCACTGCCGGATGTGACCCCCCCCAAAAACAAGAAACCCATTTGGATTTTTTTAAATGAATAAGTTGCATCAAAAAGGGCCAGAGAAATAGTTTAAAGGACTTACTGTTTTACGAAGGCAAAGGCTTGTGTTCAATTTCTAGTATGACATGGTCCCCTGAGCACTTCTTAGAACAATGCTTGAGCACAGAGCTGGGTGTGATAGTTGAGCACAACCATTCCCAAAATAATAAAACCTTGAAATAAAACATGGCTCACAAATATAACACAATATTTGTGGAGATAATAATAAAAGAAAGTTCCAAAAAGAAAATGAAGGAAGATCTACTGGTGGTAGAGAAAGAACTGGTAGGACACACATTTGTGAGATTCGTGAGGAATTGTCACTAGAAGAATGGGTGATTACAATGTTAAGTTTTTCAAAGCATGTATGAAATCAAAAGTCTTAAAAAACATATGCTGGGTTTTCTAATCAGGAAGTCATAATGAGGTATGTAGGATAAGTGTCATTGGAGTAATAAAGTTCGACTAACTGAAGAGTGGGTAGTAACTGAAAAACTGGTTCACAGTAAGGAAGTCGCAGTGAAATTCTAAATTCTAATATCTAAATTATAAAACTATTTTAAACTGCTAACTTCTCTTTATCACCTAATTAATATTTTTCCTGTTTTTCCTTCTATGCTGCATTGATAGATTGTTGAGACCAAAACAAAATGCAAGTTTTAGAGATTCTTTGCTCTAGGGCAAAGTGTTTAACTGTTTTCGTTTAACCTTGAGAGCTTTTGACTCTGTATTTTTAGACTAGCATGCTGGTCTGCAAAGAGGCCTTCTTTCTTTGAAATGGTTGAATCTGCCTAACAGAAGGTTCTAATTTAAACACTGTCCTACTTGTAGAACTGTAATACATCTTAGAACACTTGTTGAGCCTCTCTGCATGCTAATAGCAAAATCTCTTTGGTTTAAAATCCAGAGATTGGGGGCCGGGTGGTGGCACTGGAGGTAAGGTGCCTGCCTTGCCTAGGACCACGGTTCGATCCCCGGGTTCCCCATATGGTCCCCCAAGCCAGGAGCGACTTCCGAGCGCATAGCCAGGAGTAAACCCTGAGCGTCACCGGGTGTGGCCCAAACACTGAAATCCAGAGATTTACTATTATTTCTTTCTTTCCCCATGTAAGTTGAAGTAGAGAAGTATTAGTTTTGTTCTGTAAAAAGGTCAGTTTTATTTCTGTAACTTCCCCACTATGTCTATAAGAATGAACATTTTATTGAAAAGTGACAATCTGTTTAATTATAATTCTAAGTGATTGCAATGCCAGGTAAGTGGTTTATTGTTTGGTTCAAAATTAAGGTTAGAATTCAAAACAAATAATTTATTGCTGGTCTATGGATATCTTCAGGGCTAACTTCAAATATGACTAGTCTGTCCTTGGCCCCATTCTCAGGAATTCTCTAGGACCTTTCTTTTGCTTTTCTAAATATTTGTTCCTGTATTGCTTTGTCAAAGGAAGAGAGAGGTGGCAGTTATTTTGCCAAAGTTTTATGTTAAGTGGTCTAGGGTGATTTACTAATCTTAAACATTAAAGAGTTTTACAGAAAAAAAACCCGATGCATTTATGAGGGGCAACATACAACAAACCTATGGAGAAAATATTATCAGTTTTTGTGTGTGTTGTTATTAGTAGTAGTAGTACTAGTAGTAAAAGCAAGAATGTATGTGATTATTATTCACAGAAGTGTATTATTCACAGAAGTGTAATATCCATAGTTTGCTTTTGTGTTTTTGCTTTTTTTGGGAAAAACACACATGATGGTGCTCAGGTTTAGTTCCTGGCTTTGCTCCCATGGCTCATTCCTAGTAGTGCTCAGGGGACAGATCATATGGGGTACATAACTATATGTCTAACCTGAATCCATGTCAGTAATATACAAGGCAAATGTATTACCTGCTTGTACATTTACTTCAGACCCATTTTGATGAATATGGGAATATATATGTCTTCAGAGATGCTACTAAACTAGAAAATATTTTTCTTCCCTACTCCATTCCAAATCATTGCTTCTAACATTGCATATGGATAAGAGTGATTTTCCTCAATGTCAATTAAAATTCAGAAGGTAAATTCAGAGATCAAAGTGATATTAAGATAAGACATTAAAATATGCTTCACTGCATGGTAAAAGAGAGTGAGTAACACCATCTTTGAAATATCAAATAAAAAAAACCTATTGGCTATGCAGATTGATTCAGAGTGCTTGATGTTTTCAATGAATAAGATAAAATTTGAAAGTAACTTGAAGCAGTAAATATCAATTAAATCCCAGAAGGATAGACATATGTTTAAATGATAAGGTTTTTGGAGAACAAACCATCCTGGGCTTCTGAATATTTAAATGAGAACATTTCAATATTCTACCAAATAGTGGTGCTAAATAAAAAGGGAGTGTGAACAAAGCTTTTTCATTTTATTTTGCTGCTTTGCAGTCAGGGAATATGCTGGAATCAAATCTACAGTATCTATTTATTCATTGGCCTGAATCCCAAAATGTCTTAAATGTAAAATTGCTAGTTGGCATTTAGTCTCTGTGGATTCATAAAGATTTGAGAATTTAATTACTTTCTTGTTCACTTTATGAAGTGGTCAGCGCATGAAGCCAACTTTAAGCTGATAATCAGCTAGGAGGTTTTTACCATTATGACTTTAATCATCATTGGTAATTCTAGAAATGGTATGTCTTTTTATGGTTGTTAACAAGGTTTTTTGACAGTGAGACAGATAGGGAATATATTTCATCACTAGTGTTGCCTTGATAGAAGAGAGATACTATTCACAAATGAATGAACTAATAGAAGTAGGACTATAATTGGATGCTCTCTTTCCTTCTTCCCTCTAATTCTCATGACGACCAATTTACCGTGGAAAGGTCTTCTCTAGACTATAGGTGTTATTCTCTCATTTTTTTGATGTAGGCAAATTATTAAAAAATGACAGAAAACAAAAACAAAAGAACTATGAATTTCAAATAAAATAGACCTGGAGGTTGATTTTTAGTCCGTAAGATTCTAATTTCCTAAGCATATTTAAAATATATAGATTATTTTTTTCTTCTCTGAATTTATATAAATACTGTGAAGTTCAACTTGAAATTAATCATGACATATGTCATGACACATTTCCTATTATGCCTTGAGCTGTTGTTTAATTTTTTGAGGCTTTGAAACTTTTCAATTGCCTTAAAACTCTGATCATTAGCATCTTTAGTGTAATTTTTATTTTTCCTCCTGCCAAGTTGATCCTTCAATAAATTAATGTTATTTTTTATAAATATGAATGATACTCAAATATTTATTCATCATTTTTGCAGGGAAAATAGACATGACATAAAATGAGATTTTTATATTTATAGAGTGATGTTTATTTTTCTTTAGATGTTATGCAGATATTTGAAAATGAGACAAATGCTTATAAGGAACTCAGAAACCAACTCACAGATGACTTAAAGATACTACCAAAGAGAAATGTCTCTTCCGTTCTTCTTTACTGAAGAGTGAGATATGAAGAATAGAGGAGGAGATAAAGAAATAAAACATATACTAGAAACTTGGCATGCTCATCTTTTTAATTTTCATAATTGCATAGGCGAAAATTATTACTTCTATTTTACATAGAAAGTGAGAGGTAATACACAAGGGTGCCATATTATCTTTGGTTGCTATCATATCTTAGTTTTTTTTTGTATTTTGGTCACTTTGACTAGATTCATGGAAAAGAAAAAAATCACTTTAAAAGTCCTCTTTTAGAACTATTTCAGTAGTCAAATGAATAATAGACAGATTCGAAGGAAGGGAAAAACTACTCATAATTTTATGTATAGGGAATATCTATGGAAATGAGAATTCCTAAGTAAGTGAAACAAAATGAGCTAAGAAATGAAATGGTATAGACTTAGGCACCTGCAACTTTAAGGAGAGGAGGATCTCATATCATCAGGAAAATTGATTTTCATAATGATTATCAGGAACTTTGTAATTAGATGTTTGCCCCACCATACAGTTTTTTTCTGGTTGAAAGTATTTCATTTCTGGTGTTTTTATTTTCTAGGTAGCTAACAAAATGCTAAAAGGGCTTTTCTTTTTCTTTCTTCCTTTCCTTTTTTTTGTGAGCCTGTAGGGCCTTGATTGATTTTATGAGTATAATCAATATGTCAAAATTAAAGATCTTTGACAGTCTTGTTTTGAACATCTTGGGGGTACTTTTCTTTCACTTGTAAATCAGGGCTACTTTTTAGCCAAAAAGTTTCTACCAGACTTATTCTAGTATTTAAGGTGACTTATGTGAAGTGAGGAGAAGAGAGGTTGTCAACCTCATAAAAGGAGCCTACTTATTCCCTTCTATCCACACTGGAAGTACCCAGGGAAGTCTAAGACTCATAAGAGTCCATAGCTGCTATGGAATGGTTCCATGAAGAGTGTATGACCCCAAGAAGAGGTCATCAAACTGCACCTAGGTTTTACTTCTTTCTACACAGCATATATATGATCTAATTTCTGTGGGAGCTGTGAGACCCTGGCTGGAGTAAGGAATTGCTCTTACCAAGACTTTCCAGGCCCATTGCCTACTATCCTCACAGAAGAGAATGTCAGGAGGAGACAAATAGTGAGGTTAAACAGTTTTATTTAGAGATTATGAAGAAGGGAAAAGAAGCATCTCTCTGGAGGAGAGGAAGATCTAATCTTCTCTGGGCTTGTGCTGAGGCATTTCAAATCCTATCAGACTTTGGTTCCTGTGTCCATAAAATAGGTTGGTTCATAATGCTTCCTAGCTAGTTATTTAGGGCTGTGACAAAGTTTTATTACGTATTGAGATTCTCAAACTCATTGTGAGCACCCCCACTTCCCCCCATTTTTAAAAAAGCTGATAATTGTAAATGTTCAGATAAAAGGACTATGGGGAGGGAGGAGAGATAGAGTGTTTTTGCCTTGTATGACGCTATTCTGGGTTCACAGATTCTGGATTCACATATGATCCCTGGAGCATGCCAGGAGTAATTCCTAAGTGTAGAACAAGAAATTACCCCTGTGCAAAGCCAAATGTGACCCCTCCCCCTAAAAAATCAAAGGAAAACAAAAATAAAAAAAACAAAAAACTATGGAACAAGATGAGCACAATGCAAAAATTCATGAAGTTGTTTATTTCCATTGGTTCCCTGTTCCTGCTTTACAAAATCACAGGGACTAAACAGGTAAGAAGATCTTTATTAGCTAAAAGCTAACTTGAAAGCGTCACCTGGCCCCTTGACCAATGTTAGGAGCTGCCTTTGAACAAAGAGCCAGGAATAGCCACTGACTATTGCTGGGTGTGGCCCCAATACCAAAACATTAAAAATTAATAGATAAATTTCCCAGTAACAGTTTTGACTAGAGGAAAGGGAACACCATTTTTATTTCTTGTTTAACAAACACTCTCTTCCTTGTACCTTGTTATCTTTAGTTTTCTCATGTATTTAAGGATTCACATTATACTCCTAAAATCCAGTCTTCCCAGACTAGAGATCTGAACCAAAACCTTAATCTAGATTTTTCTTTCATTTTTTTCTTACTAAGACAATTCTTGTCTTCAAATAAGTCAGTCTCCATTTCCACTTTAGTGATATTGGTAAGGGAATATATTTTTCTAGAAAGCATAAATAACTCCACAGGTTTTGTTAGAAATTTTTGGATATACTGGGAGACATGAAGGGACAGTTATGCATTAGAAGTTCCTTTTCTCTAGCTCAAAAGAAAATTCATGATAAATATATCTAAAAGTTACAATTAAATAATAATATTACTAGCTAATCATTTATGTTATTTATTCTTTAACAAGTTTTGAATAGATTGAATATCGTAGAAGTTTCAAAATTTGGATTTTGTTAGGTAAATGCTGAAATATTTTGTTTAATAAACAATATTAAAACTGAATCTGTGATCTTTGAAGACATTCTCTGTTGTCCTTTGCAGCATGTTGTCAAAAATGTATTAAAATAGTGTTGGTCTTCAAGATATTAAGCAGGTGCTACATTGTTAAGGAGTTCTGCTTGCCCATTCTAGAAAATTTTATTTTTAAACTATGTTCATAGGAAAGTTCTTACAAAATTGTATTTTTGAAAAGTCTGATCCTACATCAGATTCACAAAGCACAACTAATGCTAGTTTCTTAATCTAATAAATTAGAATTTCCAAGCATTTATTTAAAAAGCAAACAACTTTAGATTGATGGGCTTTCTTAGAAAATCTTTTATAATCAAATCATCTATATGCTAAAAAGTGCATTGCTTGGAGTAATGGATAGATAGCAAGATCCTCTATTTTGAGGTTAAGAGGTGCTAGTTAAAGAATTTAACTAAGTTTAACAAATTCCTTGCTCTCTGGTAGAAGTAAACTAACACAAGGCCCTTGAGGAGGTATAAGTTCAGTGACATCTGGTTACCTCGGGTAACCATGGTGGTGGGGGGTTAAGTTTAGTGTTTGCTCTTCCAGGATGTCTCAGTTACCTTCCTGTGAGATGAGACCCAGATGATAAACATATACTTATTGTTAGAAGACAGACTGAGGCTAAAAGAAAAATGCATGTCAGCAATATTTCTAAAACACTTGTAATGTATTGACATCAGACCTTACACCATACTAAATCATGTAGCCAGCCACTTTTACATTCAAAAATAGGATGCAGCAGCCTATATACAATGCAAGGCTGGGGAGTGGAGCAATAGTATGTATATAGGATATTTTTGTTGCACAGAGTCTACCTGAATTTGGCTATTCAACCACAAAACCAATACTTTTGTCCCTGTATCACTAAATCAAATAATATCTACATAAATTTCTTTATCACATTAAATGTAAGTGGAATTCACTCTAATTTTCATGCCTTATAAAACAGTCCTAAGTATGCTTCTTTATGTTTCAGCAGTTCTCAGAGCATTACTAAAATTCTTGACAAAGAATAAAAATGTGCATAGTGCCCAGATGTCATGACATTCCATTGTGTCACCACTTAAAAATACTATGTAAAGGCTGTCTCAGATCTTAAAGTTGTTTTTCTTTTTATATTCTTTCTCTACTTTCCTATTTTCCTGGAAGATAGTCCTTTAAGGAAAAGCAATTGTATCTGAATTAACTTTTGAGGGAATGCCTTGCTGAAGATGCCATGATGTTTCTGCTCCAGTCTCCCTAAGTTGGAGGATGATTGGTCCATGACTCAGAAAGATTTTGGTGCTGGCTATGTGGCTAATGAACTGTGCAGTGTTGCTGACATAGCTCTATCTTGCTATGCCCCAGGTTTGCCATCTGTAAAATGAGGATGCTGCAACTGCTGATTTCTGCTGTCCCTTACAGCTGTACAATTGGGAAAAGGAGCAGAGAGACAGTCTTTTGCAGGTGTTTGCCCCACTAGAAAACTTTAATTTTCTAAGAATTTTTTTTACTACAGTTCAGTGTGAAATAATATGCATATTTCTCCTAAGAGAAGACACAGACACAAAATATAAAATGGATCATTTGCATCTAAACTACTTAAGTAAGATGAAAATTACTCACTTATTTAAGGGAATCAGCATTTCTTCTTGGAATCTAGTGTGTTATCATGAATTTTTTAGCTTTAGGAAAATAGCTCCGAAGGTGGGCAGGCCAAAATACCTAACAAACAAGGTGGTTAAGACAACAATAATCCCTTTAATGTTAACATACATAAGTGAATGTTTCTGTGGGAAATTAGGTTAGTCAGCATTTTAGAGCAAATCAAGTAGAAATTAAGAGTTGGTATGATCTTTATTTGCCATTGATCTTTTTTTTGCCTCTTATGCTCTGTAGGAGAGTAGCCTCAATACTTATTATACATGTCTATCTGCAAGAAAAAAATGAAAATGCACTCCTAAAGTATACCCATATCCCCATATCTACATATCTATTTATCCATTTATAAACTGATGTGTGAATATATACATATATACATACATATTTACATACATATATATGTATGCATATATGTATACATATATATGTATACATACATACATATATATGACTGTTAATGCGAACTACTAGCTCCTGGGTAGGTCACTAAATTAGAAAACAAAACTTTGTTCTTTTGAAATTATAGTTTTTTTTTTTTAACAATTTTAAAATGATGGTTTTGGATCTTTTGATATCCTACATCCATATGTCACTCTGGCTCCTTGCTGTTTCCTGAGTGTTGTCATTGAGTCACACTAGCATCTTGCTGTCTCTGTCTTTCCACATTCTCCTGATCTATTGCTGATGCTTTGTAGTTCGCTTCCCCTTGTTGGTGCTTGTTCCTTTGTTTGATTTTCCTTGATGCTAACACCAGACACTAGTTTTCCTGCTGTCTTCCTCAGGCACTGTCAATATTGTCACTGCCAGCCTAGAAAAGAGAGTTCAGGAGATGCTTCCATCCAGTCAGAGTTCAAGAAGTTACTTGCCCTGTGTACTCCTTTTAAATGTTCTATTCTCACCATATCCATTTCCATTATTTCTATAACTGGCTACTACTTAAATTGACAAGATTTAAAATGACCATTTGCATGAACTAGATTAATAGGCACCTCACACCTCCATTTCCACTGTAGCAGATCTATCTAGTTGCTAATCTCAAGGAATTTAATCTCAAGGAATTATACATTTCCTTCCTTCCTTCCTTCCTTCCTTCCTTCCTTCCTTCCTTCCTTCCTTCCTTCCTTC
>PVKC010024964.1:0-16669 GCA_004027635.1 Crocidura indochinensis | reverse complement strand
ACCAGGCAAATTTATGGCTATAGAGAGGATTACTCCAAAATCCTCAAGTATTTCCCTGCCAGAAGATGTCTCTCTGGGGGCCGGGTGGTGGCGCTGGAGGTAAGGTGCCTGCGCTAACCTAGTTAGCGGTTCGATCCCCCAGTTCCCCATATGGTCCCCCCGTGCCTTCCAGGAGCGACTTCTGAGCGAATAGCCAGGAGTAACCCCTGAGCGTCACCGGTTGTGGCCCAAAAAACAAAAAACCACCACCAACAACAAAAAAAAACAAACAAACAAAAAAAACATGTCTCGGATCCAAGATGTAGACTAAAATACAAAAGAATGCAATACACACTGGGGAAAAAATGATGTTGTCAGGGATCAAACCCAGGGTCTCATACATGCAGGGCAGACACTCTACTGCTGAGCAGAAGTGAGAAAACAGGAGAAGCTAAAAACTATTTTATTTCAGTTTTGTACTTGCTTGTTTCAATGTCCCTCCAGGAATTAAGGTTCCATAATGGAGGAACAGTGGCCCATTCTGCACTGAGCTCAGTGATGGCAGGCGGTAGGGCGAGTGTTGGATTTCTATACCTGAGCTCCTGCTAAACAGCAAGCAGCAAAGCTATGAATCATGAACAGGTCAGAAGGAAGCAAACTGTGCCTGAGAAAGGTCATCTATCCCTTCAACTAGAAAACCCTGAACTTTGCTGAAAATGAAGTGGTATTCTGTAAGAATGAAGGAAATGGAGAATTAATCACTATTGTTTTTCTAAGCCTTTACAAAATAGCACATTATGAAGATCTTTGACCATCTTGACTACTGGCTCCCTCGAATTTCATCTCCCTGCTTAGTAAAGCTATGTTTCTAACAACCTTCATACAGAGACATAAAGGCACTAACCCACAATATTTTTTTGGGCCACATCCAGCGGCGGCGCTCTCCTGGCTCTATGCTCAGAAATATGTCCGTCAGGCACAGGGAACCATATTAAATGCTTGGACTCGAACCACTGTCCTGCATGCAAATGCCCTACTGCTGTACTATCTCTCTGAACCCCACAATATTTTTTGAAGGCTTTATATATTCCTCAAACTCAATTCTTTAGTCTAGATGAATATAAACTATTCTGAGGCCATACCTTCAGAACTGAGTATGACTGGATACTTTCAAGTTTTGTTGCTTCACTCATTAGTGTCAACAGTTTTTTTTTTTTAATTTGTTTTTGTTGTTGTTGTTTTGGGTCACACCCGGCAGTGCTCAGGGGTTACTCCTGACTCTATGCTCAGAAATCGCTCCTGGCACGCTCTGGGGACCAAATGGGATGCCAGGATTCGAACCACCGACCTTCTGCATGCAAGGAAAACTCCCTACCTCCATGCTATCTTTCTGGCCCCATGTCAACACAGTTTAAACAAGATCTTCCATCAGGAAGAGGGAATCAGCTTTACTGATCTTTGGCTCATATTTTCTGGCTTGTCATATTTGAGTCTCTGCAAATGAACAGTTTATCTAAAAGGGATTTACAAAAAATAGGGAACTTTTAAAATAGGGGCCACTCGCAGCAGTGCTCAGGATACCCCAGGGCAACTCTTATTTCTACCTGGAAAAGCTTCCCTTACGTCTTTGATCAAATTCACAGGGCCAGAGTGAAAGCGGTAGGGCGTTTGCCTTGCAAGCTGCCAATCCAGGACCAACATTGGTTCGAATACTGGCATCCCATATGGTCCCCCAAGGCTGCCAGGAGTGACTTCTGACTGATTGGAATACCTGGCAGGGTAGACCTGACTGGTGCCTGCCTAGCAGTGACATGTTGTATCTGGGTCTGGTGGTGCCAGGTCCACCAGTGCTAATTCTAGTGATTGTGGGCCTTAGATGCCAAGAACCAAACTCAGGAACACTCTGATCCATTTCTCCCACTCCAAGGAAGAACCTCTTTTCTTTAAACATATGCTACTCATACAAAATATTATTCCAAATAAGTAATATTTGGAATTCATTATTACTAAAGCAGGATAACATACCTGGTACAGCTTGATAGTTTTGCTTTGGGGCCACACTTGGTGGTGCTCAGGGCACATCAACTCAAGTTGGCTATGCCTAAGACAAATGCCATACCCACCATATTATTGCTCAGCATTGAGTTTAATAGTCGTTAATAGTCAATACAATTTTTACAGCTTTTGGATCCAGCAATGCTCAGAGGGTACTTCTGGCTCTGCACTCAGAAATTACTCCTAGAAGTATTCAGGGAGCCATAGAGAATCCTGGGGATCTGGAACCCAGGTCAGCCAGGTGCAAGGCAAGTGCCCTACTAGCTAAACTAATGCTCAGATCCCATAAGCTTAGATTAAAAGTTCTAATAGAGCAAGCGGTAATCGGTGTGGCATGCGCATTCCAATCAATTAATGGTCTATATTTGGTGTGTTAAACAAGAAAATACCTTTGACAGTACAATTATTGCACTCCAATAGTAGATTTCTATATAGGAGCAGGACTTACTTCCTGATTGAATTTGATCAGAGAATGTTTGTTGGTTTTGGGGTTATTGGGGAGGGGGGTCAAGCCCCAGTAGCTCTAAGGGGATACTTCTGGCTCTGCACTCAGAAGTCACTCCTGGCAGCCTTGGGGGACCATATGGGATGCCAGGATTCGAACCAATGTTGGTCCTGGCTCGGCAGCTTGCAAGGCAAATGCCCTACCACTATCACTCTGGCCCTGTGAATTTGATCAGAGAATGTAAAAGAAGCTTTGCCAGGTAGAAATAAGCAAAGTGATTAAAGTTTCCATGCCTGTGTGTGGATGGGAATGTAGCATTCTTTAGAGAGGAACCAGAGACACAGCAAGATTTACCATCTTTGGAACTTGGAAAGGACAAATATCAAGAGTAAAATGATGACTAACTGGAATCAAGAAGTAAAATGATGACTAACATAACTTGAATTTTTTTCTTTTCTATTTTTTTTTCTTTTGAGCCATACCTGATAATCCTCAGGTGTTATTACTGACTTTGCATTCAGAAATCACTCCTGGCAAGCTTGGGGAATCATATGATATGCTGGGGATCAAACCCACGTTGCCCACATGCAAAGCAAATGCCCTATATCAGCTGTGCTACTGCTCTGATCCATAACTGAAATCTTTCTTTTTCTTTTTCTTTCTTTTTTTTTTTTTTTGGTTTTTCGGGCCACACCCGTTTGATGCTCAGGGGTTAGTCCTGGCTAAGCACTCAGAAACTGCCCCAGCGGTGGCGCTGGAGGTAAGGTGCCTGCCTTACCGCGCTAGATAGCATGGAGGTAAGGCGTTTGCCTTGTAGGCAGAAGGAGCACAGATCGAATCTGGTATCCCATATAGTCCCCTGAGCCTGCCAGGAGCGATTTCTGAGCGTAGAGCCAGGAATAATCCCTGAGTGCTGCCAGGTGTGACCCAAAAAGCAAAACAAAACAAAATATCCAACATGTGAGATGCCCAGATTGAATCCCTGGCACCATTTGGTCTGCATTTTTGCAAGGAACTCCTGCATCCAGCAGAGTACAGTTTAGCAGGAAAGTTGAGGAGTCTGGGTTTTAACATTTGCTATAAAAAAAAGGAATATATGAAACAATGAAGGCTTGACACATACCTGATTTCTAAGAGGCTGCTGTGATGGCCGCTCCCGATGTGTGTGGCTGTCTCGAGTTATTGCAGAGGTTCCGGAATCTACATGAACTGACCCAACTGGAGTGGGCTGTGGAAATATAAGGGAAGGTCAAACGGGGAAAAGAGGTTTGATTGAATCCCTTATCTCTATGTGAAAACGACGGCATTATTTTAACAGAATAGTAGTAGCGGTTATTTTTAAGCATTACAGGGCAATGATAAGCCTTCTGGTCTTCTCTTTTTTGCTGGTCTGTGAAAGAGGAGAAGCTTGGTTCTCCAGGACTATTGGAAAGTCTATTACTTTAAAGTTAAAAACAAAATAAGCCGGGGCCGGGCGGTGGCGCTGGAGATAAGGTGCCTGCGCTAACCTAGGACGGACCGCGGTTTGATCCCCCGGTTCCCCATATGGTCCCCCGTGCCTGCCAGGAGCGACTTCTGAGCGAATAGCCAGGAGTAACCCCTGAGCGTCACCGGGTGTGGCCCAAAAACCAAAAAAATAAAATAAAATAAAATTTAAAAAAGCCAAAAAAAATAAAGACAACTCTCTTACAGTAATATCTTTTAGTAAGCTCCGTGGTCCTTTAACAGAAAAGCAAATTCAAAACTTTCTACTCAAAAAAAAAAAAAAATCAGATATCTTAACAGATCCAGAACCCCAGCTGGTGACCACTAATGATTGGGTCACAGTGGTCATATTATGAACACACCAAAATACTACTTGTACTTCCCCACTCTAGTAAGAAGAACTTCTGGCATCTTCCTTGAAGGTTGGTAAATGTACACTGTGTGTTATAGAAGTTTTTTCTTTTTGTTTGTTTGTTTTTTGGGACATACCCGGCAGCACTCAGGGGTTACTCCTGGCTCAATGCTCAGAAATCACTCCTGACAGGCTCCGGGGACCATATGGGATGCCATGATTCGAACCACTGACCTTCTGCATGAAAGGCAAATGCCTTACCTCCAGGCTAGCTCTCCGGCCCCAGAAACTTTTTCTTTTTTTTTTTGGGTCACACCCGGCAGTGCTCAGGTTACTCCTGGCTCCATGCTCAGAAATTGCTCCTGGCAGGCACGGGGGACCATATGGGGCACTGGGATTCGAACCAATGACCTTTTGCATGAAAGGCAAACGCCTTACCTCCATGCTATCTCCCGGCCCCCCTCAGAAACTTTTTCAATATAGATTTAAGCAGAGTCTGGCAAATAAAAGTCTGGCTTAATGTAAGGAGGTAAATAAAATAAGGAATACTTACAATAGGCCTTCCAACCCAATCATAGGCATAGTCATAAGTGTAGCCTTTTCTTTCAAAGAGGTCTGTGAAAAGGGTCCGTAAATACTCATAGTCAGGTTTTTCAAAGAAGTCTAATCGCCGGACATACCTCAGGTAGGTTGCCATCTCCTCTGTCAGGAAAAGAGATAAAAGAGCATACTCATTAGATAACTGCTTTTCAGAAGAAGCTATTAGCTGAACAAAAAAATATATGTATATACTGACTCTGCATTTTTCCTTCTTCTTTTTTTTGATTTATGGATCAAGCCTCATATGTAGTTTTATAGATGGAACTGGGTTAGCATGAGATATTGTCATATCTCTCTGGCCTCAATGCTGTTTTTTCTTTATGAATCAGAAGAAACTTTAAAAAAACCTATCATGGTCTAAATAAAAATGAAAGGAGGGGGCCGGGTGGTGGCGCTGGAGGTAAGGTGCCTGCCTTGCCTTGTGCTAACCTAGGATGGACCGCGGTTCGATCCCCCGGTTCCCCTTATGGTCCTCCATGCCTGCCAGGAGCGACTTCTGAGCAAATAGCCAGGAGTAACCCCTGAGCATCACCGGGTGTGGCCCAAAAAACAAACAAAAAAAAAAATGAAAGGAAACATATAAGAAGTAGCTGAGGGACCCCCTTTTCTAGAAAAATCCTACCTGGTCTCTTCCTATGTCAAAGTTTCAGTCACACTGTCCAGGATCCTACCTGGAAAGTTTTCACAGAGAGCTTCAATGGGAGTATTCCTTTTGGTGTCACCAATTTTTTGATACCTCTCTTTTAATGTATCAGCCTGTAGAGAGGAGAGAGAGAAATCTATTTTGAAAAAAAGGTGCCAAGTAAGAGCGGTCCAATTGGTTTTACAGATACAATGATGGTTCACTCAAAATAGTGGAAATTTATTAAGGCTGTATCAGACTTTTTCCTCTTTATAACAGGAACAAAAATGCAGAGAAAATGTATTAAGATATGTGTGAACATCTGCTGTTTGGCAAAAGCTTACTTGGAAATAGATTCAGCAGTTTTGGGTAAATACCGTCATATGTAGTGTAAGTGGCTAGGGTAAGAAAATTTAAGTATTGTATCACAGTTTAGTAATTTTGGTGACCCCATCAGCACTGGCAATTCTATGTTAAGATGACAAAATATACCAGAGGTCAAATGTAGCCCAGTAGTTGTATGCAGGCTTTGCATATATCACATTGAATTCCTGAGTTTGATGACAGTGCTAGCATCCCTCTCCCCACCCCCTGCAAAATAAAGCAAAATTAAAAAAGCTCTAATGTGAGAGCGACAGAGAGGCCGAGAGAATGTTATGACAGGAGCAAAGTCCACTACACATTTATCAAGAAATTAGACTGAAAAAAAAAAAAAGAAAAGAAATTAGACTGAAAACGGAGGTAAATATTCTGCTGACGCAGACATGATTAACAAAGTCTGATTTGCTCAAGACTATAACCTTAACCAACGGTGTATATGCTAGGGATTCTACAGCTTTCTATACCCAGCTTTAAGCAGCATTTTTTTTTAAGTCGGAAGCAATTTAGAACTATGATTTCTAGTAACATGATTTAAGAACCAGGCGAAAGTTCTGAGTAATTAATAATATACAAATGCATTGCTTGGCTAGTTGAGCAAACAGTGAAAGGAACTGGCAACACTCATTATCAATGAGGAGATCTATCTGACAAGGAAAAGACCACGACAGAACAGTATTCTAGAAAGAAGTTAAATGGATCATTCTGCTCTTTCTCAGAAAGATTGGATCCCCAAATTGACTTAAGTTTCCTTCTGTTTTAATAAGTTAAAGTAAATAACTCCAAAAGATAGCTCCCATTTTACTACATAAAGAATTTTGAATGGCTAGCAGCTCACCATTTCCTAGACCACTAACCAGAGGCAAAGAGTAATAACAATATGTATAATTAAAAGTTATTTTTACTATACTCTGGTGCATTCCACAAGGCTACTTTAATGATGTGATTCAGTTTACAAGGAACAGCATAGGCATTTCTTTAACAGAATACCTAAATCATGCTGTTAAATCGGGATTTTCTTTTTCATTTTGGTGGGCCTGTAGCCTACACAGGAAGAACAACTATTTCTCTTTTCTCATTGGGGACACATTCAGCTCTGCTGGTTTAGCAGTCAAAATGAACGACACCTGCTGTCATCAGTTTGTTTCAGAGCCTCCCAAACACTCTACCTGCTGTTTGGTGTTAGGAGAATACTGAGAATGGGAAGCACTACCCAAGCTAGGAGAAGCAAGGGAAATTATCCTAGGAAACCCAAAAACAACGGAGACGGCAGAATTAACAAGGGGATAAAGACAATGTGGGAAAAACAGAGCTTCCAAAACCCAGGTGAGTGTTCTAATATCAACTAATTTACAATATAGGCCAGTCCCTGCTTCTCTTCTCTGAGGCCAAGCTTCCCTTCGATGTTGCTTACAGACAAGTCAGCAATCCTTTCATTAACAACTGGATACCTTGAGTCCTTGCCAGGGTAGGCTGCCTCGAAGGAAGTACATGAACATATGGCCTAAGGCTTCCAAATCATCCCGCCGGCTTTGCTCTAAAAGGGAAGACATATTAGACATTATGTTTGCAGTTATTCAAGCACAAAGGGGCTCGAACCAAGTAATCCTTTCAAAATAACCATCTGCTCTAGTAGAGCTCTGCTTAATACTTTATTCATCTATACTAGGAAAATTATTTTAGAATAAACCGAAGAAAGAACATGTCCTTCCTTTGTCGAAATCCGTCACTGGCAAGGACATATCAAGAGACAATACTAAGCCAAATCACTAAATGGTAACAACCCCCAAAACTCAATGTTCTTGCCTTCCAGAAGGCAATTTAAATGAGGCATTATTTCCAGATGATGGGCCATTATCATTCTATTCATTTGCTACCACCAGGGCAAGTGAAGAGCAGATTACATAGATGATTACAGTCCATTCTGCACTGGTAAAGGATTGATATTGAAATATTGTATGCCTGAAACAAATCCAATCACAATAACTGTAGTTTCATGGTGACTAAAAAAAAAAAAAAAAAAACGAATAAAACCGTGCAATCGTTTGGGGCCAGAGTGATAGCACACTGGTAGGGTGTTTGCTTTGCATGCAGTCAACACTGAATGGACCCTGGCTCTTTGATTCCCAGCATCCCATAGGTTCCCCGAGCCTGCCAGGAGCAATTTCTGAGTACAGAGCCAGGAGTAAGCCCTGAGCCCCGGCGGATATGACCCCTCCACAAATCATGCAATTGTTATGACAACAACTAGTTTAGGGTCTTTTCAGATAAAGAGGGTAGCAAATGCATGCTCAAGTAGGAACACACTAGTCAATGGGCAGGACTTTAGACTTTCAGGTCACCTGCTGACTGGCTGTATAAAGTATCCCAGCCTCTGCTCTTACTGGGTCTGACAAATTTTGATTTGTGGTTTAACTGTGCTCAAAGTACCTCTCAACTTAAACAACGGTTCACGTGCTACGAGCCAGGTTGGAGAATGATACTGTATTGAATAAATGACCAGCGTATGAGCTCACTCATGGCTGCTCAGACGAATGCAAATCTTAAAATAAACAAAACAGTCCATTCTGTCAGGGCGTAGAGACTCAAGCAGCAGAATACCCACCATTTTCCCCTCCAGTCTTTTTTTTTTTTTGTTTTGTTTTGTTTTTTATTTACCTCCAATACACTCAGGAGTTACTCCTGGCCCAGTGCTCAGGAATCACTCCTGGAGGTGCTATGGGAACCATATGGAATGCTGGAGAGTGAACGCAGGTAGATCAAGTGCAAGGTACGAGTAGCCTACCCACTGTGCTATCTCTCAATCCTGCCCAATATTTTGTATTTTTTTTGGGGGGGGGCACACCCAGCAGTGCTTAGGGGTTACTCCTGACTCTGTGCACAGAATTTAGTCCTGGTGGGCTTTGGGGGCCAGATGGGATGCAGGGGATGGAACCTAGGCTTGCTGCTGCATAGCAAAAGCCCTACCTGCTGTACTATCACTCTGGCTCCCTAGCATTTTTTATATATCATAAAAGTTAAAACTTGGATAAAAAAAAAAAAGTTAAAACTTGGGGCCAGAGAAATAATACAGCAGTAGGGTATTTGCCTTGCATGCAGCCAACCCAAGACAGGCCTGGGTTCGAATCCCAGCATCCCATGTGGTCTCCTGTTCCTGCAGGGAGACAATTTCTGAGCACAGAGCCAGGAGTAACTCCTGAGCACCATCAGATACGACCCAAAAAAACAAAAACTAAAAAAATAAAAGTTAAAATTTAAAATTTATTTGTTTTTTTTTTTTGTTTTTTTTTGGTTTTTGGGTCATACCCGGCAGCGCTCAGGGGTTATTCCTGGCTCCATGCTCAGAAATTGCTCCTGGCAGGCATGGGGGACCATATGGGACACCGGGATTCGAACCGATGACCTTTTGCATGAAAGGCAAACGCCTTACCTCCATGCTATCTCCCAGGCCCCAAAATTTAAAATTTAGGTTTCTATATGTAGACATCAATACATTTCAATTTCATTCCTTTTGTAGCCACAGAAAGAAAGAAACTGAAGGCTGGAGAATAGAATGGGTGTTTGCCTTGCATGCAGGAAGATGGTGGTCCAAATCCCAGCATACCATATGGTCCCCTGAGTCTGTCAGAAGCAGTTTCTGAGCGTACAGCCAGGAGTAGAGCACCCTGAATGCTGCTGGGTGTGACCCCCCCCCAAAAAAAAAACAATGAAAAAAAAAAAGAAAGAAAGGGTTAGAGGGATAGTGCTTGCCCTGCATGTGGCTAATGCTGATTTGGTTTGATATCCCACCATTGCCTCTGTACTTTCCAACCCCCAAGGAATAACCTGTGAGTATTCCTGGTTGTGGCACAAATACCACTATGGTTCTCCCACAAAAGAAAGAAAAAATAAAATTTTGTTTTGTTTTTTTGGGGGTCACACCCAGCGGTGCTCAGGGGTTGGTTACTCCTAGCTCTGCACTCAGAAGTCGCTCCTGGCAGTGGCAGGCTCGGAGGATCATGTGGGATACTGGAATTCGAACTGGGGTCTGTCCTGTGTTGGTTGCATGCAAGGCAAACGCCTTACCACTTTGCTATCACTCTGGCCCCCCAAAATAAATAAAATTTTAATTGCACTTGTTATAAGTGCCCTTTATGGCCACATAAAAGAATTCTTGTATTCTGGGAATTTATTATGTACCAACAAGTTGCTGGGTTTCTCTTTCCTTCCTTTTAACTGGCTAATGATGATAAAGAACTGCAGAAGAGGGGCTAAAGTGATAATAGCACAGCAGTAGGGCGCTTGCCTTCCACAAAGCCAACCCAGGACGGACCCAGGGTCAATTCCTGGCATTCCATATAGTACCCCAAGCCTGCCAGGGGCGATTTCTGAGCACAGAGTCAGGAGTAACCCCTGAGCACTACCGAGTGTGGCCCAAAAACAACAACAGGAGCCAGAGAGGTGGCACAGTGGTAGGTCGTTTGTCTTGCATGCGGCGGCTGACCTAGGACAGACTGCGGTTGTTTTCCCCAGTGTCCCATATGGTCCCCCAAGCCAGGAGCAATTTCTGTGCACAGAGCCAGTAGTAACCTTTGAGTGTCACTGGCTCAAAAACAAAACAAAACCCCAACAACAGCAAAAATAATAGAAAACTGCAGAACAGTCTATAAAGACATAACTATCTCAAAAAACATCTTATGAGATACAGGAGTGATAATACAGTGAGTAGGATGTTTACCTTGTATGCAGTTGAGGCAGGTTTGGTCCCTAACATACCAATATGGTCCCAAGCCCTGCCAGAAGCAATTCCTGGGCCAAAACCATAGCTCAGTGATTAGGTTAATTACCTTGCATTTGACTGACCTGGGTTTGATTCCCAGCACCACCAGGAATGACTTGAGCTCCGAACCAGGAGTAACGTCTGAGTAATGCTAGGTGTGACCCAAGAAAAAAAACAAAACGATTCCTGAATGGAGGCCATGGAGTAAGGCTTTGAGCACTCCTGGGTGTGACCCAAGATTTCTCCACACACGGGCAAAAAGAGAAAATATTCTCTGTATTCTTTGGTTGTTTCTAATTTTGTTAACCATGGTTTATCAAAGCTCTCTTGCATTTTTAGTTTCAGAATCAATTTGAAGGATTTATCAAAAGAAATTACAGAAGACTGAGAATAATGCAACTTTATGAATCTATTCATTTGGTTTTTGGGTCACACCTGGCAATACTCAGGGGTTACTCCTAACTCTGCATTCAGGATTGACTCCCGGAGATACTCAGGGAACCTTGACTGAGGATCAAACCCAGGTCAGCCATGAGCAGAGAAAGTGCCCTACTACCCATTATACTATTGCTCCAGGCTTTAAAATCTACTTTAAGTTAGACTATTTTTATTTGTTCAAAAAGCCTATAGAAGTCAAGAAAGCAAGGAAATGTCACTAGGCTAATTCAAAATACAAAAGCACAACAGGTTTAACTACTGCCTCTCATTATGGGAAATTTGCATGGGTGAATATAGCTCAACAGGGGAATGATAGAAAGAAAAGGCAACAGTCATAAGTGCAGTTTGAGGAGGTTTTAGGAAAGGTCAGACTAACTGGAATAGGCCCCCACTAAGTGATATCAAGCTGGTGGCTGCTTATCAACTGAAAGGAATCTTTCAATGACTGAAATAAAACAGCAAAAGCATCAAAAGCTTTCTGTTCACATGACCAGTCCAGCCTGCAATGAAATTTTATATATAATCAACAACAAAAGCCAAATAGCCAAAGACAAATAGCTTGTTATCAGAACCTAAAGAAATACAAATATAAAAAGAAAAAGCCAGCAGGTGAGTTGAGGCTCCTACAGAGCGGGGCAAAAAGATTTTCTCTCCCTAGAATACACCCACTCATCAACTCTCCATTTTCATATCTGCTTCCTGGAGCAATAGGCCTCTAGAAAACAGTTCGCTGTGGAAATGGCTGTACTTGGGCTAGTTGAGCACTAGAGGGCAAAACTTGCTGCAATTTCAGTACTGATGAGGCTTTACACACAGAAAAAAAGTTTTTATAAGTCAACGATATATCAAGAAAAACTGATTTTAAAAATGAGAATTTGGGGCTGGAGAGATAGCAGGGTGGTAAGGCGCTTGCCTTGCTATGCACAAGGACGTTGGTTCGAATCCCGGCATCCCATATGGTCTCCTGAGCCTGCCAGGAGGGATTTCTGAGCATAGAGCCAGGAGGAACCCCTGAGCGCTGCCAGGTGTGACCCCTCCAAAAAAAAATAGAATATTACAATATCAAAAATTATACATACACTTAAGCTCACTAGAATATATAATCACTCTTCAAAAGCTAAGAACCAAAAGGGTGAAAAGGGTGGAATATGAGATTAGGACAAAGAGTAGTTCCTGAGTCAGGTCATGTGAGTCTTGGTCTATTTTTAGTCGATTAATTTGATCTATGTGAAATAATGAGTGTTCTATGACCTATTTTGGGTCTCTGTTTCCTTATCAAAAAATAAAGTGGTTGATTTAGATCAGTATTTCCTTCTGTGTTTTTCTGTTTGTTTGTTTGTTTGTTTTGGTTTGGTTTTTGGCAACCTGGCGTCACTCGGGGGTTACTTCTGGCTCTGCACTCAGACATTGCTCCTATTGGGCTTTGGGGACCATATGGGATGCTGGGAATCGAGCTCGAACTTTCCAAGTTGGCTGCGTTCAAGTCCTACTGTTGTTCTTTTGCTCCAACCGCTGATCAGCAATAAAATTTTATATATTTCTTTTCCTTTCTTCTTTTTTGGGGATGGGCCACATATAGCAGTGCTCAGGGATTACTCCTGGCTCTTTGCTCCAGAATAACTTCTATCAGGCTCAGGGGACCTTATGGGATGCCAGGGATAGAATCTGGGCTAGACATGTGCAAAACAAATGCTCTACCTGCTTAACTATTGCTCCAGCCCCTATTTCTTTTTTCAGGTCGTACCCAGAACTTTCTTCTGGCACTGCATTCAGGGATCATTACTGAGGGGGGTAGATGGGGAATATGTGGTGTGGGATCAAACCCAAGTTGGAAGTGTGCAAGACAAACACCCTATTATTAAGTAATGTGCTGTAGCTCTAGCCTAGATCAATATTTATAAACAGATATAAATCATATGGCCCTCATGAGTCCTAGGATACGCCAAGGGGACCACAATAGAAAACTGTGATTGGGAAGCACATGCAGTGTAAAACTAAAGACTGGGGCCAGATAGTACAAAGCTTAAGGTACTTACTTGCCAGCTTGTGGCTGACCCTAGTTTGATCCCTGGTACCACACGCAGGGGTCTCAAACTCAATTTGCCTGGGGGCCACAGAAGGCAAAGTCAGTAGTAAGCCTTGAAAATTGGGGGGTGTGACCCAAACAACTAAAACAAAACAAAACAAAAAAAAGATTCCTCTAGGGCAGGGCCACAAAATGTTGTACGGAGGGCCGGAGGGCCGTTTGCAGCCCGAGGGCCGTGAGTTTGAGACCCTTGAGTCAGTTCACGACCAGGACTTCTAGGAGTGACACTGAGAACCCCTAGGTATGGTCCCAAGCCAAAACCAAATAAAAAGCTAGGGATCCATCAGCAAACCAGACAGGCCAGAGGAAGAAAGCAAATTGGAAAGGGGTCATTGTTACACTACAAGATTGAAAAAAATTGAGAAATACTGACTTAGATCATTTGGAACAATATTTTCTAGTTCTAAAATTCTTTTTTTGTTTGTTTTTTTTTGGGGGGGGTCACACCCAATAGTGCTCAGGGGTTACTCCTGACTCTGTGCTTAGTAGTAACTTCTAACAGGTTTGGGGACCTTGTGGGATGCCAGGATTCGAACCACCATTGGTCCAGGGTCTGCAGTTTGCAAGGCAAATGCCTTATTGCTTTGCTATCTCTCCAGCCGCTAGTTCTAAAATTCTAATCTCTGATAATTTAAGCCTTTAGGGCTTTTCAATTTAAACAAATGAGCTATTAAAACCAGAACTAAGAACCTGTGCAATAGCACAGAGATAGGGTGTTTGCCTAGCATGTGGCTGACTCAGGAAGGACTTGAGTTCAACCCCTAGTATCACTAATGCTCCCCTGAGCCTGCCAGGAGCGATTTCTGAGCACAGAGCCGAAGTGAAACCTGAGTGCCACCAGGTGTAGCCACAAAATCAAAATAAAACAAACAAAAAAAACCCACCAAAGTACCCCAAAAAACTCAGAACCACACTTTACTTCCATATTCTTTTGATATGGCAAACTCATTCCATTCAACATTTCTCAGTAACACATCAAGCAGGATGTTTTCATTTTCTTTTTTTTGGGCCACACCCGGTGACGCTCAGGGGTTACTCCTGGCTATTCGCTCAGAAGTCGCTCCTAGCAGGCATGGGGGACCATATGGGGAACCGGGGGATCGGACCGTGGTCCATCCTAGGTTAGCGCTGGCACCTTATATCCAGCGCCACCACCCGGCCCCCGGATGTTTTCATTTTCAAAAAAGATTTCATTATCAGTCAGATGAGAAGGACACCAAATCTTCAATGGCATAGTCTCTGGTCAACAAACCAGAAATAGGTGCTTGGTTTACAGGCATTACATCTCTGATTCTGGGTGGAATATTTTGTGGATGGAAAGAGGCAATGACACCCATTAGTCGCACCCTAACTTTAACCACTGAAAATTATAAAATGGGCTGTTGAAGTCCAATTTAATCCATGGAACATGGCTAATCTGATGTGGTAACAAGGACTCTTCATATCTAATTCATTTGAAGAAATATATTCTAATCCTTTTAACTGTAACAATATAAAAGTTGTTATACATTCACATACGAATGTGGGTCAGGGCTCAAAGAGATTGGGCGTATGCTTTACATGCCAAAGTCATGGGGTTTGATATCCACCCTGGATGGTCTGAGACCTCCAGGAGCAAGCCCTTGCACCAAACCAGGAGTTAGTCACTGAGTATTGCCATATATGGTTTTAGGAACCAAAGTAGATATTCTTTTCATCAAAGCAGATGATCTTTTCAGAATTGTTAAATAGTGGGTCAAGCCTATGTAAATACAAAACTCATCATTAGACTTACTCAAATCCTTTAACCTTAATCAAATACCTAGTAAGCACACTGCTGAGAAAATTAAGTGTTTGGAAACAGAGTATGAAGTATTTAACATTCTTATGTTTGTTGTCATAATACTTAGGAGAGTCACTGAACTTACCATTTAAATTGCTCAAGTACAAAAATCACCTCATGAAGTAATAAAAACCACAAGTTGTAACATAATGGGGGCAAAACGTATTGGTGGAATCAAAGTTATTCTTATAACCTGCCTCTTTCATGGAGCACAAAATAACACACCTTTGCCAAGATGCGTGTTGATAGACATATATCTTGCAGTTCCAGTTAAACTTTTATGTTCCCTATAAGGTATATGCTTTTTGGTTTCAGGATCAATATATTCCTTGGCCAGCCCAAAGTCTATAATGTGTATAATATGCTCTTTCTTATTGCCTTGTCGGCCAATCAGGAAGTTCTCTGGCTTCACATCTCGGTAAATGAGATTCTTTGAGTGCACATATTCCATTCGAGAAAGCTAAAAGAGAAATAAAAAGATTTAAAAATAACATCCAGATATTTTATTTTATGAATGTAAGTGGGTTTTGTTTTGTTTTGTTTTTGTTTTGGGGGCCACACGTGGTGACGTTCATGGGTTAATCCTAGCTATGAGCTCAGAAATTACTCCTGGCTTAGGGGACCATATGGGACAACAGGGATCAAACCAAGGTCTGTCCTGGATCAGCCATGTGCAAGGCAAAATGCCCTACCACTGTGCTATTGCTATGGCCCACAAATCTAAGTTGTTTTGTTGTTGTTATTGTTGGTGGTGGTGGTTTTTGAGTCACACCCAGCATCGCTCAGGGGCTAATTCTGGCTCTTCATTCAGAAATCGCCCCCAGCAGGCTCGGGGGACCATATGGGATGCCGGGATTTGAACCACGGTCCTGCTACATGCAAGGCAAACACTTTACCTCTGTGCTATCTCTCGGGCCCATGAATCTAAGTTTTAATTACTGAAATATTTATTCTTATCCACCTAGAGACAAGGGGTAGAGTACGGTTGAACTGAAGAGATAATACACAGTTCTATCTGATAATGACACAATTTGCAAATAATGAATAGAAATCATTGTTTTTCAACTACTTACAAAAGTAAGTAAGTGACAGGCAAGAAATATCAGTGTGTGCCACATTCTCATTCAATCCCTCATCCTCAGCAGAATGGGGCTCCCAGCCCAACTCTCTTTACTGCAAAGTTAAGTGAAACCCAGAGAATTGGATACTGGACTGATGTCAGAGAGGACTGATATGCAGCAGAGGTTTAAGTGCAATTATTGTGTTTTTAGGTTAAAGGACACATGACCTGTTAGGTAACAGAGAAAAGGCACTTTGCCTTGTACATGACTGACCCGTGTTTGATTCCAAGCACCATATACAGACCAGTGAGTCCTGCTAGGATCCCTGAGCACAGAGCCAGGAGTAAGCCCTGAATACTGACAGATGTGACACCCCCCCCCACCAGACAAAAAGAAAAATAAAGTACATAAGTCAAGTAAATAATAAAATGGTTTCAAGTTTCATTAAGCTAATGTTCTCTGTGGTTGACAAAGTTCTCAAAGGAACTTTTTCTTTATTAAATGTAGTCACTGTGAAATTACAAAGTCATTCTAGATTGGGTTTCAGGCATACAATATTTTGACACCAATGCCTTCACCAGTGTTCA
>PVKC010024963.1:0-16671 GCA_004027635.1 Crocidura indochinensis | reverse complement strand
CATCACTAATCATCAGGGAGATGCAAATCAAAACAACTATGAGGTACCACCTCACACCACAGAGAATGGCACACATCACAAAGAACGAGAACAAACAGTGTTGGCGGGGATGTGGAGAGAAAGGAACTCTTATCCACTGCTGGTGGGAATGCTGTCTAGTTCAACCTTTATGGAAAGCGATATGGAGATTCCTCCAGAAGCTGGAAATGGAGCTCCCATACGATCCAGCTATACCACTCCTAGGAATGTACCCTAGGAACACAAAAGTACAATACAAAACCCCTTCCTTACACCTATATTCATTGCAGCACTATTTACCATGACAAGACTCTGGAAACAACCTAGATCCCCTTCAACAGACGAGTGGCTAAAGAAATGTGGTACATATACACAATGGAATATTATGCAGCTGTTGAAGAGATGAAGTCATGAAATTTTCCTACACATTGATGTCCATGGAATCTATCATGCTGAGTGAAATAAGTCAGAGAGAGAGAAAAACGCAGAATGGTATCACTCATCTATGGGTTTTAAGAAAAATGAAAGACATTCTTGCAATAATAATTTTCAGACACAAAAGAGAAAAGAGCTGGAAATTCCAGCTCATCTCATGAAGCTCACCACAAAGAGTGATGATTTTAGTTAGAGAAATAGCTGCATTTTGAACTGTCCTAATAATGAGAATGTATGATGGAAATGGAGAGCCTGTCCAGAGTATAGGCAGGGGGTGGGTGGTAGGAGGGAGATCAGGGACAATGGTGATGGGAACGTTGCAGTGGTGATGGGTGGTGCTCTTTACATGACTGAAACCCAAACACAATTTTGTATGTAATCAAGGTGTTCAAATAAAATATAAAAAAATAAAAATTGTAAAATGAAAAACAGTTGAAAAATGAAAAACACTTCTAGATTAGAATATAACACGATTTTTCTGGGAAAATAGTGCTTTAACATCAATCTAAAGCATAAAAAATTAGAAAGATCATTTAAGACATATATATAATATAATTTTGGGTATCATATTTAATGACATATAACATGAATTTTTTAATAGGTCAAGGAGAAATATCATGGCATGAATGGATTAATTGTTCTCAGTGCATAAAACAAAAAAACCTTAGTGTCAACAAAAATTATGTAGCCAGAGAGACTCATTTACCCAAAGGAGCATCTAAAATTTCATCTTGTAGTTATCTCTTCCTTCACAATTAGATTTTTTAAAAACAATAATATTTTATCAGACAAAATTTTCTAAATTTATAAAATTATAAATAAGTAAATAAACATTTCTTATAATATAAAAGAAATGTAGTTTTGTAAAAACACATTTACAAAAAATGTAAAATGCAGTTGTTAACTTTCCCCAATAAAGATGGTCTTGTTTCTGGATACAAACTTCTAAATCATATTAAACACTTGGAAGTTGCCTTTTCTAGGACATTTATTATTATTGCAAATCTTTATAAAATAAAATAGTGTAGGGGCCGGAGCAGTGACGCAGCTGTAGGGCATTTGCCTTATGTGTGGCTGACCCAGGAAGTACCTTGCTTTGCTCCCCAGCGTCCCATATGGTCCTCCAAAGAGAAGGGAGATTTCTGATTGCATAGCCAGGAATAACCCCTAAGCATCACTGGTTATGGTCCCCCCTCCAAAAGAAAGCAGGAAAAAAACCCAAAAATATTGATTGTATGAATAATAAGAGACACAGAATATATATGTAAAATATTTTTTATTAAAACAATATTAAACTAGACTAGGGGGACCAGAAATATAGCACAGCAAGGTCATCTGCCTTGCACGCAGCAGGCCCAGGATGGATGATGGTTTGCATCCTAGCATTCCATATGGTCCCCCAAACCTGCCAGGAGCCATTTGTAAGAGCAGAGCCAGGAGTGTCCCACCCCTGAGCATGCCAAATGTGGACCCAAAAGCCAAAAAAAAAAAAAAAAAGTAAAATTAAAAAAAAAAGCTATTAAACTAGAGACATAGTGATTTAATTTTTTTTTTTGTTTTTGTTTTTGGGTCACACCCGGCAGTGCTCAGGGGTTACTCCTGGCTCCATGCTCAGAAATTGCTCCTGGCAGGCACGGGGGACCATATGGGGCACCGGGATTCGAACCGATGACCTTTTGCATGAAAAGCAAACGCCTTACCTCCATGCTATCTCCCGGGCCCATGATTTAAATTTTTTTCTTAAGTTATATATTATTAAAACAATCACTTATTTTATATTTGGTTTCAAAACTTAAGACTCATAAATGTATATTGGGGCTATATTTAGAAAATATTGATTTTATGTAGGTGTTTCATAGTCTTTATTATTCTGGTCATTGCTTTGTTCTTTGGATAAAGATCATAGAGACCATGATACTCTGTAAAAAGTGCACCTTTCTATACCTAAACCTCCATAAAAAGTTCTCACTGCTGCTTACCATAACACTTTTTTCTAGGTGCCAAGCAATCAAATAAAACCTCAATCAATAAAGCTTAACATGTACCTCTATTTTATTTATCCACTCAGCTGATAACTTGTATGTTCTGTATGTCAAACTTTGCTACAGTTTGGATTTTGGAAAATTAGTTCTTAAAACACTTTTACCTGTAAATGTGACAGAATCCAATTATTATACTTGGGAAAATAGTATTGTCTCTATTCTGACTCTAGTAATTTTTTTTTTTTGGTTTTTTGGGTCACACCCGGCAGCGCTCTGGGGTTACTCCTGGCTCCATGCTCAGAAATTGCTCCTGACAGGCATGGGGGACCATATGGGGCACCGGGATTCGAACCGATGACCTTTTGCATGAAAGGCAAACGCCTTACCTCCATGCTATCTCCCGGGCCCATGACTCTAGTAATTTTAAGAATATCTCCTTCAGCTGGTCTGATGGCAGTGGTTTATCAGAACTATTAATATTAGTATCACAAAAAGTTGGTATATAACCCCTGAACTGCTCAATTTGACTGGCTTAAAAAAAGAATATTTCCTTAAAGTATTCAGATTCATTAGGAATTTCATTTTAGAATAGCACAAGAAAAATACTTACTTTAAGTAACAGAACATACATTACTCAGAAGAACTAAATAATAGTTACTCAAATTACAGGGCCACACACATGTGCACATTCTTTATATATATATATATATATATATATATATATATATATATATATATATATATATATATAATTAAAGCCATTACTAAGGGAAAGAAAATAAAAGACCTTTAAAGATTTAATTTGTACCCAGAACTATTTTTTAAAACTGACAAATAACTTAGGGATAAAACAGAATTTATATGAAACAAAAATTTTGAATAAAAAAGGAATAAGCAAAGGTAGAAAAAAAGTAGAATTATAATGGCATAATAAAAATTTGCTTCTAGGCTTTGAGAAATATCAAGATTATTCTATCTTTAAAATATAACCTAGATTTACAAACTATTCATTTTTGTGCAAAAGAGATTAGATTAGATTTTAAGTTATAGATGAGTCGGGACAGACAATAAAAAACTTTTAAGGAAAGTCCTTGAGAAATCTGGACCAGTTTTTAATATGAACTACACATAGAAGTGCTGCAATAGTTCAGTAATAGCAATCATAAACAATGACTTTGATAGCAAAACTTTAATTTAGCAACTCTCATATGTTTGGAGAATGTACAACAAATTTAATACTAACTATTACATGTTTAAGTAGTACTTTGTATTTTTCCATGTTTAAATCCTTTGTTTAAGAAACTTAAGAAGCATATCTATATTTTTTTAAAAGTCAATATGCTGATTATAAAGACAGATAATACTGAACAACAGAAAAGCACTCATTACTCTATAAATCATGGTAACAGAGATTATAACAAATCAATACTAATATTGAATTAATTGTTATAATAAGCAAATATTTAATGGTTACTCAGCATGTTAGTTATACAGTTCTACCCTAGCACTTGTAAGTCCTATGTATATTTCTAGCATAAACAAAAATTCACTTAGTTATTATAAAACATACATATTAGCAACTTTGCCACTGGGGGTTTGAATAACTTTCTCACTATCATATAATTGAAGAAGCTGAAAATAAGTGTGTATCTCAATGCACCTAAAAGGTGGAGCTGAAAATTTCAAATCAAAGTTTCAGAATTGGCATGTGATGTATCATACTTCAGTGTATAATATTCTTATCCCTATCATTATTATTTATGAAGACAATATTCCGTATGAAAAGATCTTAATATTAAGTGTGCTACCTGCAATCTAGATCTACTTTCAAAACACTAGTCTCATCTTAGATCTTAGTCTCCTATAACTAATTTAATTTAATTAATACATATTAACTCTATTAATTAAGTTTTTCAGCGTAATTGGTATTTATATTTGTATTTGTGTCCACTTTTTAACATTTAAGAAATTGGTAGCTTTTTTTTTTTCATAGAGCATGATTCAAGTGTGTATGAATTCAGTGCAACTCATCCTCTGATCGCTAAGTTTCTTGATTTTAGATAGCCTTTTTTTTTGCAATTGATTTTATTTACTTTCAAAGTGACATTTCAACAGAGGTATCTACTCTAGTTTCTACTCTCCTTTGACATTTCTGTGACTTAGAGTGCAAGGAGCTGCTTGCCAAAGACTTGCTAGATTGATGTTGGGAGGAAAGGGGAAAAAAAATCTGCAGTTAGCAGATGTTTCTTTTCTTCTTGTTGTGCCTATTACTTTGAAAAACTGACACTGCTTAAAAACAGATTTCAGATGTTCTGTCTTTTTGGCAGCAAGAGTGAATGTGTTGCCCAAGTAGGAGAAGTGTAAGTATTGTCTAAACAAGGAAATTGAATATAGAAGATGTAAGAATGAATAAACTCTTAGTTTGGCTCACCTGAATGAAAACTGAGCTAAAAATTGTTAAAAAATATATATAATAAAAATAAAATATATTAGGCTTATGGATTAATTATAGCTCATTAACACATCATTTGGTTATATCTTTTAAATCTGTTTAGAAGTAGTGGCACACCCAATTGTGGTTAGGGAAAACCCAATAATCATGACTTGGTGCTTAAGGATAACTCCTGGCTGGTACTGCAGAAACTGTACTGGTTATTGGAGAACAAAATCAGATTATCAATACACAAGACAAGTGTCTTAAACCCTAAGCAATCAATTTAACCCCGATATACTATTTTTTAATTAGAGGCACAAATTTCAAAATATAAATATATTTCAAAATATAAATGTAGTTAATTTAATATTCATACAAAATTATAATATATTAGTACCATGACAAATACTGATAAAGTTTATATAAGCACTAAGTCACCAAGCATAATTTTTAAATAAACCTCTACTACACAATAATTAGAAAATTGATTTCACTTAAGATATTTCACAAAAAGAGGCCAGAGCAGTGGCACAAGTGGTAGGGCATTTGCTTTGCACATGCTGGCCTAGGATAGAGCCAGTACAGACAATTAATTCCTGGGCATCCTTTATGGTCCCCCAAGCCAGGAGTGACTTCTGAGCATATAAGCAGGAGTAAATACGCATAGCCCTGAATGCCACTGGATATGGCCCCAAACCAAAAACAAAAACATAAACAAAAAAGCAAAATAAAAAATATTTCACAAAAAAAGGAGATCGATATATAGCAAAGCAGGTAGGGCATTGCTTTGCACATGGCTACCCATTTAATCCTTGCAATCAATGGCATATGATATCTTGAAAACATGCCAGGAAAAAAATCTCTGTACACAAAGTCAGATTTTAAAACCGGTTGAGCATCACCAGGCATTGCCTGTTCCCCTACAAAGGTTAAATATATATATATTAATTAATACTTTTAAGCTAATTGAGCCTAAGGCATAATCTTGAGCAATTGAACAGAAATAGTAATGTCTTTAACTGAATCTTATCATACACACTTTAGTCAATACAATAATACACTACAAAATTCTACAGAGTATAGAAAATAAATCAAAGCATTCGGTTTTCTAATAAGTATACTGAATATTTTCCTTTATACAAACTTTCTATATTTTATGATGTAAAAATCAGTTTATTTTCATGATTATTTTTATAATTACTTTACATAAACACCCTGGTTACAAAATTCTTCATGATTGAGTTTCTGTCATGGAATGTACACCATCCTTCACCAATGCAGTTTTAGGCCACCAAAATCTCCAATTTCTCTTCGCCCTCCTGCCTCTGGGACAGGCATTTTCTTTTCTCATATTATCTCCTCTTTTTTTTTTTTTTTGGACACTGTAGTTTGTGGGATTGTTAATGAAGGGGTCTCATTCATATAATTTTATCCTCATTTTATAGCCCAGTTTTCCAGGGTCCCGACTCAAACACTCAAATTTGGATACTTCGGGTGTGAGGGGTGAGCAAGTGAGAAAGAAAAAGGACAGAGAGATTAAGCAAGTAAAGTAATTAAGCAAGTAAAGGCGAGTTCCGTTTTATCTACAAAAAGGCCATATTATGTTTTAGCGGGGTAGCATTAAATGATATATTGGCAGGCAAGCGTTTCATGTAAGCAACTCCCTAAACCATCTGGTTACATCCACAGCCCACAGGATATTGTCAAGGATATGTTCTGTTAAGTGAAAGTGTTTTTCTCAGGGTTACTGGAGAGTCAATGTTTTCTTTGATCTGCCACATTCCCCAACTGGATGAGATAAAGCATGATCTCTAAGTTTACTTTGTAGGAGCAGGCTGCATTCTGTTCAGGCATCTTAAAACTGTCAGGTCTCAGCTTTCTACAGTCCAGAGTGATCAGTTCCAAGTATCATTGTCATAGTGGACCTTTCACAACCCTAACTGTAAACTCTTCGTTCTTTATGGCAAAGCTTTCTACTATGGACTAGTGCTCCTGGTCTTCATCTTTATTGTCTTTGGACATTACTACCATACTATCATTTATTTTTCTTATATGCCACAAATGAGCGAGATTATTCTATATCTATGCCTCTTCCTCTGACTCATCTCACTCAGCATTTTACTCTCCGTATCCATCCAAATAAAAGCAAATTTCATGATTTTGTTTTTACTAACTTCTTCATATTATTATAATTTGTAGATGTATTAATGTTATATACCAGTTCATTATTTTTAAACTATTTATGTTGAGGTGTGCAGATGTAGGTCTGTTCTTAGTATTGCTTGGGGGGGCATTTAGTCCCCAAGGGGATAAATACCAGCCCTTGCATGCACAAGACATTGGTCCATCATTTTCTGTCACATACTTGCCTACCAAACTACTTTTGAACAATAAAAAATAAAATTAGTCTAAAGTAGTTTAATGAATTAAAAATATGTGTGGTGAAAGCAATGGTGCCAAATCATATATACCTGCCTTCATATTTTCCCACCCTCATAGACTTATGTGAGAGTGTCTTTTTGAAAATGTCTAAGTGGACTATTAAAATATATAATTCACCGGTACTTGATTAAAGTTTACATTATTATTTTTCCATTTGTTGCGTAAAATTGAACTTATGGAAACTAGTGAACTAAGAATTGTTTTTATTTATCATAACCAAGAGCTCTGTTAATATTTTCATTATAATTTAATGATAATATTAAATTATATACTTCAATTTAAATTATTTGTTCATTTATTCAAGCAAGATTCAGTAGAAAAATGTAATTAGAACTTTTGAGATATTGGATACACTTACATAGGTTGCTACCTCATTAAACCATGAAATTATTTGAGAATAAGGAACAAAAATTTGGGAAGTATAGACAATGTGTTAATAATAATATCTTCATTAGATATTTTAGTTGAATATGTAAGATTTTGTTAGCTCTGTATCTAGGGAAATCTAATGTCAAAAGTACAAAGAAATACAGTGAATAAACAATTTACTGAGCAAAGGACAAATCTACATTGTTGATTTAGTTTTAAAATATATAAGTAAAACTTGTAGAAAAAATTTAAAACAAAATGGCCACACAATCTATAAAGTAGGAGCTTGGAAGTAGCTACCATTGTAATATTTGAACTTCAAGTAAATGATAAGCAATGGAAATAAGAACATTCTAATTTTGCATATGGAAAAAGGTTCACAATAGATATGTTCAAGACAATGAGCTAGTGGTGTAATTCTTAATATAGAAAAACATTAACAAAACTATGCTGTTGAACAACAATATCTTAGCAATGGGGAAATATAGCATCAGAAAGACATTAACAAGACAACAAAACAATCCTTTTTTGGTGAATTAAGGCCAAATATATTATCATTTAAAAAATTTGAGAGTAAGGTAAGGACTAGCTGATAAAAAATTATCTTCTGCTAATTAGTTAATTCTAAAGTGATTATTTTGAAATCTAATAAATATGACTATTTTATCTTAGATTTATTAATGAATCCATTCCAGATATATAGAAATTCTACCATTATCTGTATAAATTATTTTTAAAATAATTTAAAAATGTACTTTTATACTTTGTAATCATAAGAATTAGAAAGCCAGGGATATACCTATCATTGATATGAGAACTTCTTATAATGAAATTCCATTCTAGCATAGGGTTATATTTGGTTTGATACTTTTTGTTATTTTATTCACTACCATAGTTTCATCTCATCCCTCATTTCTGTCTCCTAAAAGGAAAAAGCTTTAGTTAAACAAAAAGTGTATTGATTCTAATTGCTTGTAATTTTATTCTAAAAGCTTCCATTGCAAAGTTAAAGTCAAATGCTGAAACATGTATATTCTTTTTAAATTGTGATGTTTAGTAGAGCGTGATATTCAATTAAAAAACCAAATAACATATTTAATGTTTTTAGATTCTAAATTTTATCCTAACAGGCAACTCAAACCCTGATGTGTTTTGATTGAATTGATATTACTTGTATGAATGCCTGCATACATTTGTTTGTGTGAACATATTTAAAGACATTTTACCTTCTGTATTAATCACAACTGTAAAATGTATAATTTATCATGTTAACTTTGTTAGACCTGAAGTTCAATTTTATTGCATCTTACATATTTTGTGAAATCACTTGCATAATTTGCAAAATAGCACTATACATGTAATGTTATATCAAATATCTTATCTTGGAGATATTCCAATTTAAAAGTATATATATATATATATAAGCATAATTTTTCTGCTAACTTTCTATCTATAAATGTGATTTCTATTTATCTTAAAGGTGTATATTAATTGTATAGGAATACTGCACTTAAAATAATGTTATAAAATCAACTTTTCACACACATAACTCGAAAATAAAAACCATATCATAATACTATTCTAAGTTTTCTTAGGCTAAGACAATCACATTTACTTCTCCAAAATAAATTTGGATCATAAAAAAAAGATCCAAGGTTTAACTAAAGCTTTCAATAGAAATGGAAAATACAAAAAATATAAACTGAAAGATGATATGAAGTATTTAAATGCGATACTCAAAAAGAGTAGAAGTTTTCTCTTTATAATAATCAGTGGTAAAAAATTCATTATACTAAATTTGTCACCATTCCTTAAACTAGGCTGTTAGTCTATTATTGATGTACAATAAATGTTGAGCCAATAAGTAAGCAAAGATAATGAATCAAAAATGTAAATTTAATTCTTATTAATTAAGTTGACCACAACCAAAGCTATAAATATTGTCATTAGGGAGAGACACTAGGACTTTAATGAATGAAGAAGTTGGTGATAATTTTAAAAGAAAAAAAGGACGGAGAAATGAACTAGTGGCACAAAATGATTAAACATATTTTAGTATAATATAAGGGGAAGACAGTCATTTTTAAAGGCCAAGAAAGTCTCCTGTGGCGAAACGGATGTCACTAAGAAGAGAATATGATAATGATCGATTTTGTGGTAGCTAACCTCAAAGATGACTCTGGTGACCTGTTTTATCTTCTCCCACATGGAATCTAGTTATGGTTGAGTGTGCTTCTGAGAGTGGGCAGTAAAGGGCATTGTAGCTTCATCTTGGTCTTTTTAATCATTTTCTCTGGGGAAAGAGAACTGCTTGTAGTGAAATACTTGTAACTATGCCAGTTGAGTGAATCAGTTGTCTTGGAAACTAATAGCCCCATATCATAAAATACTAGAGTTTTGGTCTTTGAGTCTTCTACCTGAGGCTAAAGACAAGAACTAGAAGACACAAAATATACCTATTGTGTTACATCTGATTTCTTTATTATGAGATAACAAAGATTTTTTGTGTGTTGCATTTTCAAAATGACATGTGTATCTTCTATGGAGAAAGAATAAAAAGTAAAATTAGCAAAACAATGGAGTTCAGTTTTAATTATCATGAAAATAGTGTTTCTTCAGAGTATTTTCACAAGTAACAATAAAATTTTAAGAATCTGAACTTCAGTTGTTGAACACTTACCAAATAATTTATCCTATTAGGACTAGACTTGTTAATATGTATTTTATTAAAATGAAAGGCTACTGTAGAATTTATATACTCACTAATAAATATATTATACTATTGCTTACTCACCAGCCTATTCCTCAATGGAAAATTTCTTGTTCTCTACAGGGAAACATTTTTCCCGTCTTCACAGAATAAATGCTTGACACCAGGAATCCAACAGAGGCAAATATAGATTTACAATAATTTTCTTATTGTGTGCAGGAGTCTACTTTTCTCCTTTGACTTTTCACTGGAATAATGATATTATCAGATGGAATAGAAGAGATTAATCTTGTTTTGAATTCTCAGAGAAGTATCTTTGACCTTGTCACTTAAAATACCACTAACGACATATATCCATTCTGATATAAAATTATTTGAGCTTTGAGAATACAAATATCTATGGATAAAACAAGAGTGGACATACAGACAAATAAACATAGAAATCATTTTACATGTTAAAAGTATAAAAATTTCAAATGTTTTTCTTTAGATTACTAGACCTAGTCTATCAGTCATAGCTTGATCAGTCAGACCATTAAAATGAACGACTGTCATCGGTTTTTGTAGGGCATTATGTTTTAAATTAAATTATACAGTAGTAGTTAATGCAACAATCATTCTTCAAGCCATGGGGCTTCTATACAATCTGAAAGGCAAAATATTTATTTGTTCCTTAATTTTCTTCATTTGTTGATTCACTTGAAGCAGAGACATTTCCTCTAAACTTTTTATATCCTTACCTGTGATAATTTTCAAAGTAGGAGTTATCTGTTTGGACTGGTAAATCCAAGTTTCTAAACACAGTACCATTTGTTCGCTGTGTGCTCCACTTTGTTACATGATTCAGTTGTTAATTTTGCTAAGTTGTATTAACTTTTATTTAAACACCACCAGAGAGATGGTACAGGATATATTGTGCTTGCTATTTCCATGGAAATCACAGATTCAATCTCTGGCACCATATATTGTCTTCTTAGCACTGCAGGGAGTGGTTTTTGAATGTAGAACCAGGAGTAAGTCTGAGTACCACCAGATGGTTGTAAATCAAAGAAAACTTACTTCTATGGAAAGTAACACTTTTGTGAATTAACACTAGGCAATTACTGGCCTAAAGTATATAAGTAATTTCTGAACAGAGAAATGTAGTGGTGTGGGTAATGTCTTGGTCAAAAAAATGTTTGAGAGACATTTTTTTCTGATAAAAATAATACTAGGGGCCATAGAGATAGCACAGAGAGAAGGGCATTTTCCTTGTACACTGATGATCCCAGTTTCATCCCCAGTATTCCTTATTGGAGCCCCGAACCTGCCAGGAGCGATTTCTGAGTGCAGTCAGGTGTGGCCCAAGCACCAAACCAAAATAAACCAAGTATACACCCCCCAAAAAACAAAACTATACCAATAGAATCTTTGTGGTCCAGGATAATTCCCAGCAGGTTTCAGGGCAATATGGAGTTAAAGTAATCAAACCTGGATCAGCAAGGTCCTGAAAATATTTTTTGGGTTTTTTTTTTTTTTTTTTTTTGGCTACACCCAGTGATGCTCAGGTGTTTCTCCTTGCTATGCACTCAGAAATCGCTCCTGGCTTGGGGACCACATGAAACTCTGAGGGATCCAACCATGGTCCATCCTAGGTTACCCTCGTGCGATGCAAATGCCCTACAGCTGTGTCACCACTCTAGACTCTGAAAAACTATTTTTGATTGTCAATGCTTCTTTTTAAAGGATGAGTAGATATGATGCTTACTTAAATGCAGCCAACTATTAACATCTAGCACAAAAATTGTTCACATAGTTTAGATACCAAATTAAAAAATATCTTTAGAGAAATGAATAGCATTTATTACTAAACATAAAATAAAATTTGAAGATTAAGAATAGGATAACTCAACGTTAAACTGATTTCAATTATTTGGTCCAGTAAGTGTAGCCAAGAGATCTAGATGACATTTATAATAATTACATTTGCCAAATTTAAAAATTAAGTTTTTTTTATTCTATTTTTTAAATAAAAAAAAAACAAAAAAATCAAGAAAACAACTTGAAAATCATCCATCTTTAAAGTGATTTGAAATCTATCTTAATTTCAAACCATTAACAAAGGATATATATGCACAATATATTACCTTGAGTAAATGCTCATTTTTGGATTGTTGGGTGAAGAGACTGCTAAAGAAAGAAAGAAATGAAGAAAGCTAAATATTCATATTTAGATAAATTCTAGTTTTTGATTTATTACAAACTATATTAAAGAATCAAAACCCCGCAGAAACATTAGCTACTATAGAAAATTAAGACAACAATCATCTTTTAATTTTTTTTGTTTTTTCTTTTTTGTTTTTTTTGAGTCACACCCGGCAGTGCTCAGGGGTTACTCCTGGCCCCATGCTCAGAAATCACTCCTGGCAGGCTTGGGGGACCATATGGGATGCTGATATTCAAACCAATGACCTTCTGATGCAAGGCAAATGCCTTACCTCCATACTATCTCTATGTTATTTTTATTTTATTTTGTAAAGCATCAAAGTTTGAACTCAGGTCCTCATCCTTGTGAGACTAGCATATGACAAGCACCGAGTCACATCTCAACCCATATGATTTTAAATAATATAGCTCCAAATACAGTATAATGAACCTCGTTATATTATTAGTCTTGCATAAAGCTTGATAGAGTATTAATGCCATTCAGATTTTGTATCATTATGAATTTCAATGTTTGAACATAGACAATGTCAGCATGATACATATCTGCAAATATGAAACACAACAAAACACTTATGATATGAATTATTATATCATTAAACTATGTTTTTCAAAATAATGTATTCAAATTGTTATAAAATGTGTTCTGAAGAACATCCCCACAAACACATTGTTTATGTATTAAAACCCCTTAGAATAAGTAACATAGTAATAAAAATTGACATAAAATCATTAAGCCTAATAGCAAAAGAATTAATTGAACCAGAGTCATTAATCCTTCCATTGGATATTAAATATGAGAATATTAGCTTATTATTAGTAGTATTCACATTAGTAATTAATATCAATTTTTAGTGTCATTAGCTGCAGTACGAAAATAGATTGAATGTTTTTTAACTCTTCAGAAATCATCATTCATAGTACACACAGTATTAAAACAGAATAATAAATATGATGTAAAAGATTACGCATGCTTTATTCTTCCTGGATTTTGTTCTTTTGAGTAACTACAAGAATTGCATTTTGCAGTTCTGTAAGAATAACGGACTTAATTTCTTTTTGGAATGCGAATGACTTTACAAAAGCTACAAGGAGAGTAAATTATCTTCATTTTCTCATTTATTCTTAAGTTATAACTTAATCCTTGCCCATAGTGTTTGTTTGTGATTAAAAGATGAGAAAGAGCTGCTAATTATCAGGACATCTAATATAGTCACAAAATATCTATATATTCATAATGCCAAAAACACTTTATGAAAGTACTATTACAGCACATAATTAAATAGTCACACATTGCAATTTTTCAAATTTCTCTCAACACTTTTCTAAGTGATGGTCCCTTTACTAGGAATAGCTGTCTCACTTCTCTATCTGATAATCCTCTATTTGCCTTTCTAGGTTCAGTTCATAAATTGTCTCTCTGGGACTTCAATAAATGTTTAGCTAAGATAACTGTTTCAACTTTCAGTTTTTCAAAATTCTTTGCTCAAATTGTTTTCTCTACTAAACATTAGCTGTACATCTTCAATTTTATTCTCTACAAGGTAAAACAAATTTTATTTAATTTATATCTATTAATTGTCTCCACAAATTAAATAAATTTTATTCAACATGTTAGAGATATTCCTAGAGATGCTTAGCATTTATCTCACTGAGAAATGAGATATGATGTAAAAGAGAGCATTAAATGTCTTGTTATCATATTAAACAACATATGTAGTAATCATTCTAATTCTATTATAATCTTTTGTAAAATTGAGTACATGCTTTGCATATCCCTTCTGATAATCAGTCCCTGTACCCTGTCTGGATCTGCTCTCACAACCTCAAACTATTATTCAATGCTAGCCCCCTTTTTAGAATTCAACTTTACCTCTCACATTTACAATTTAACTGTATCATAATTGTCTTCAACTTTTATTGGTTTTATTGAGATAACACTACTTATATAACTATATCTATTTTAGGTATACATTTTCATTTATCTCCACATCACGGCTGCCATAAAAGTACCATATTGCTCTATGACTGTTTTTATGAAACACTTTAATTTTTAAACCTTTATCAAACATCTTTACAATGATAATTCAATAAATATTAATCAACTTGCTCACATATACAAAATATGTTTTTCATATCATATGACCTTCAAGGAATATTCAATCGTTTTCTATATGTTTTCTTGGAATAACTTCTTCCCATGGACATTTACTGAGACCTCCGGGTCCCCGGCCCGCGGTGAGAATTGGAGGTCACGAAAGTTATTCACGAGTCACGAAGGGGATCCGACCTGAAATGAAAAGAGAGGCTGGAATAATAGTGAAACTCAAGGCGAGGGTCCATTCAAGAGTCCGTTTATTTGAGGGAAAGGTAGCCTTTTATAGTATAAGCCAAGCAAAGGAGTAGGGTGCAGCATTCCTGAAATATCAGTAACTTTCATTGACGTACTATTTTTCATAGTTAACTTTACAGGGTTGTTATTCATCAGTTACAGAATTCATATTGTTCTTGTGCAACAAAGTGTAAGATCTAATCTCCACTCAGGCCTGCATGTCATATCTTTACTAGAACATCTTGTGGTATGTGGTCAAACACCCTTTTCCTTAGGTACAAGGACAAGGGAGAGGCCGCAACTGCTATATGCAGCCTGTCAAGTAGACAGTTTTAGCTCAGATGTCAGAGACTCCATATTTCTCTCTAGCTAAAGGACCTTCAAATATGTTAAAGGGACTCCAACAATTTACCACTATAATACATACCACAATCTTCGTTATCTTAAAATGTCTTACTGAGAAAAAATTCTTCATATCTGTTGCAAATTTATACTTATTAAAGAGGCACTAAATAATAAAAGTTATCAGGGGCCCAGGAGATAGCATGGAGGTAAGATGTTTGGTTTCATGCAAAAGGTCATCGGGTTCGAATCCCGGTGCCCCATATGGTCCCCCATGCCTGCCAGGAGCAGTTTCTGAGCATGGAGCCAGGAGTAACCCCTGAGCACTGCCAGGTGTGACCCCTCCAAAAATAAAATAAAATAAAATAAAAGTTATCAAATATTTTTTCTAAACATTATTCAATATCTATATTCTCCTTTGCAACTTTTTGTATTCTAGGTCTTTTGTCAAAGTGTTTCATATATGATGGATATGACTTATTCTCTTATTATACATTATAATGTTATCCACTTTCATATTTTTACATAGCACACATATAAAGAATTTGTAATTAACAAGTATTTTTATGGTTCCTTAACATTGTCAGTAACATGTTTTTTTTCCCCAATTAGTTTTATACTAATAAATTGCACCACATTTTCTTCTAAGAGCTATCTCTAAATTGTTAACTAGGGTTTCTTTCTAAGTGCCTTCCTTTTTCAATATAAAAATATTTACACCCAATAACTTACCTCCATCTCACTTTCTTAAAAATCTTCATAATTTTCTACATTTCCTTTATCTTATTCTAACAATCAAAAATATAACTTAATGAACTTTTTTTTTTTTTTTTTGGTTTTTGGGCCATACCGGTGACGCTCAGGGGTTACTCCTGGCTATTTGCTCAGAAGTCGCTCCTGAGGGGGACCATATGGGAACCGGGGGATCGAACTGTGGTCCGTCCTAGGTTAGCGCAGGCAAGGCAGGCACCTTACCTCCAGCGCCACTGCCCGGTCCCAACTTAATGAACTTAAGCACATGCATTATATGCATAAGATCTGTTTTCAATCCCCAGAATTAACAGGTCTTCTGAATGTCTCTAAGAGGGGCCCTGGGCACTGAACTAGATCACCATTGGTTGGTACCCCTAATTCTAAATATTAATATGCAATGAATCTTCATTAATATTCTTCCTTGTTTTAACTGTCCCTTTCTAAGATTTTATTCAAGTATATATTTACATATCTAATGTTTGTATATATAACATATATATTAATATGTGAAACACATGCATCTATTTATGATTATATCACTATTATTAAGGGGTGTATGTTATGTATCTAAAACAAATAATTCCATACAATAGGATCCAAATGATCAAATTTCTAAAGTTTAATGTTTCTTTTTTTTTAATTTTTTTTTTTT
>PVKC010024962.1:0-16760 GCA_004027635.1 Crocidura indochinensis | reverse complement strand
AACAACAACAACAACAACAACAACAATGGCCCATGACAGACTGTGGTTCAATCCTGGGCGTACCCTATGGTACCCCAAGCCAGGAGTGATTTCTGAACACACAGCCAGGAGTAATCCCTGTCCACCATTGGTTGTGACTCCAAAATTCAAAAATAAATAAACAAATAAAACAAAGAACAAATAAAGTTAAATCAACACACTTACCAATATTTTTTTTTTTTTTGGTTTTTGGGTCACACCCGGTAGTGCTCAGGGGTTCCTCCTGGCTCCATGCTCAGAAATTGCTCCTGGCAGGCACGGGGGACCATATGGGGCACCGGGATTTGAACCGATGACCTTTTGCATGAAAGGTAAACGCCTTACCTCCATGCTATCTCCCGGGCCCCACTTACCAATATTTTAATGGGAATTATAGGACTGCCTTTGGAGAACCATAGTTTGAGGACCCCTGCCCAAGGCTGAGAAATAGAGAGAAAAAGAGTTGAAGAGTGTGGGTGCACATCCCATATATTCATACTGCAGCAGTTCCAGGGCAGTCAGCTGCTAAGCAGAACAGGCAGCAGTGGCAAAAACAGTGCCCTTGGTGGGCTGCATGTGGCCTTGGGCCATAGTTTGAAGACCCCTGAGTTAGAATCTAATCCCTTCAATAGTCTACTTTGAAAACAACCAAAATAAGCAATGAAACTGTCCTCTGGTCACATCTACTTTCCATTCAACAACCTAAAGTTCCTGGGACAAAAGAACACAATAGCTTGGTTACTTAGAATGAGGGGGGGGGGGGCGGGAGGTGGTGGCGCTGAAGGTAAGGTGCTTGCCTTACCGCGCTAACCTTGGACGGACCACGATTCGATTCCCCGTGCCCCATATGGTCCCCCAGGCCAGCCAGGGGCGACTTCTGAGCGCATAGCCAGGAGTAACCCCTGAGCGTCACTGGGTGTGGCCGAAAAACCAAAAAAAAAAAAAAAAAAAAAAAAAAAAAAAAAAAAAAAAAAAAAAGAATGAGAAGAGGGAAAATGGGAAGCGTTATTATACAGCAATGCAAAAACAATCCCGCCTCTATAGAAATACACACAACTGGAGATAATACGCATATATAATATTAGTAACTATATAATTATAAACCTACATATTTTAATTAAAGCTAGAATATAAAACATCTTTCCTGTGAAAACAGTTGTTTTTATTATGATACCCTTTCTCATCCTCTAATCTACTATTCCTCTGAACCACATTCCAAATCCAGGAACAAAACAAGTTTATAAAACGCCAAAGTTCAAGGCCAGTAATGGAAATTGATTTTACCTGCTCAGCAATGTTTTTTAGCGTCATGGAACAGTCGAAGGAAAAGACATCTATTTAATTACTTGACAGATTTTTTTTGTAATCCATTTAAAAAGGCTGCAAAATTGTCTACTTTCCTGAACCAACATAACATAAATTCTTCCCCGTTACGAAAGAACTTCTTAGAAACTGAGCCCAATGAGTGCTGCTAAAGAGAGAACTCTAGAAGATGAAATCAAACTGGAAATAATGATTCTTACATGAAGACAAGCTGCTATCTTTAAAAGCTTTTAATGAGGCAGAATTTTTCCCTCCAAGTTCCTGCCCCATACCTGAATATCCGATCCCTTTGAACTTGTGTTTTTCTCCCTTTGCTTTCTTTTTGATGAGATGATGGAAAAGAAATCAATAGTTTCTGCTTCAAAAGCAATTATAATCCATTTCTCTCTTTAAAAAAAATTCAGTCACAATCAACATGAAATTTTTCATTTTTTAAAGCAAGTTCACAGTAATTTAAAATATGAATTTACTGTTATTAACAATTGATTGCTTTTTAAATTCTTACCATTTCAGATAGAAAACTTAAGAAGTAGAATTAGGTCATATGTAAAAAGATGTATGCCAAATAACTTTTTGGTTCTACGAACAATAATTACCTTGGGCTGAAGAGATGGTTCATGGAGATAGGATCTTGCCTGACATGCAGTATACCCTAGTTATATCTCTGAGCATCACCAGGAATGATCCCTGAGCACAGCCAGGAGTAAGTCCTACCACAGCTGGGCTTAGCTTAAAATAACAAAACAAAACAATCATCACCTCACACACAATCACAATCATCACAATCACGGGTCGGTACTCACATGTGTCTCTTAGGACAATTCTCTAATTGGATGACGTCAAACCACAAGTCCTTCTATGACAATTAGGTTCATTATATCATAACATCAATTAATTCTATTTCATGAATAAATACTTAAATACCGTTCTCTGAAATTTTAGTCACCTTTCTACATTAGCCTTAACAACAATAGACTCTCTAGGACTTGGAACTACTAGAAGTGGTTTGTAATAACACAATTAGTTTGAAGCAGATTATATTTCAGATTGATTCATAAAGTTGTCACCACATCAAGATAATTCTTCATAATATATTTTATCTAAAATAGATGTTCAGCTGTAGTAACTTCTACCATCTTGTGCTACAGGAAACTTTGCTTTCTTCTTGTTCTTTCTCTATCTCCTACGAATCCTAAACCAGCTCTTTAATAGTCTTATTCCAGACCATGGTTTCTAGACTTTTTTTTAATAAAAGAGTATTTATATTCAACAATTTATATTTTTCTTTCAAATTGTCTATTTGTCATATTACTAGACCCACCTCAGTAAATTATCCATGACTTCCCATAAGATTTTAGTTTACCGGGTTGGTTTTCTTCTCCGTCAAAGATAGGTTAATAAATGGGACCACAAAATATATCCATACCCTAATCCTTGGAATCTATGAATACATTCACATTTGGAAATGAATTAGATGTGATTAAAAGAAGACTTTTGAGAGGAGACTATTTTCCTGCATTATCTGAGTGGGTTCTAAATGCCATCATGTTTTCCTTGGAAAGATAATAGCTATATGGGAGAGGCAGAGGGAGATTTATCATATACCCAGAAGACAAGACACTATGAACCTGAGAGATATGAAGATGCTGATCTTGAATGTTAGAACAAAGAATGTTGCTAACAGACACGGGGAGACAAAATGTATCTATTCTTCCTTCCAAATCAGAAGGAATTTCAGTCCTCCAGCACCTTGACTTATTTCAAGGGACTGTTTTGGGGCTCCAAGCCTCCAAAACTAAAAGGAAATAAATTCCTGAGAGATACGCATTGCTGTTTCTCTGTTATTTTCCATGAAACTTTGTTATCAATTTATCTAGTTTACAATAGTTTACAACTAGTTTACAATAGTATGTGCATAGGATTCTCACACCCACACAAATTTCCAAATTTCCAGTGCTATCTCTCAAAGACTCCTCTGTTCCTTCCCGGCAGTCCTTGTCCTTTTCCTCTGAAAACCACAGTAGGTTTCACTAAATCTAAGAATTAGCTTTATTTGGGGCCAGTTCATTTCCTTAATTTATAGTTAACATATAAGTAAAGCCATCAATAATTATCATTCACTCTTTAATTTATTTAACTTAACATGGTTACTTCAAGTTTCATCGATTTTATCCAAAAAGGGACAATTTCACCCTTATTTTAACAATGGAAGGATAATGATCTACAATCGTATTCATATTAATGTTTTTAAAGTATTTTAAATATTGCTAATATTAATGTGAAATTTGTTTTTTTTTATTTTTTTTTTCATTTTTGTTTGCTTGTTTAGGTTTCGGGGCCACACCCAGTAGCCCTTAGGCATTATACCTGGCTCTGCATTCAGAAATCGCTCCTGACAGGCTGGTGAACCATATGGGATGCCAAGAATTGAACATGCAAGGCAAATGCCCTACTTGCTGTGCTATTACTTTGGCCCCAATATTAATGTTTCAGCCATATGATGTGAGCATATCACACTCACCATAAAATTGTCAATGTATTGGGACCTGAGAAATAATACTGTGAGTAGAGCAATTGTCTTGCATGTGACTGACCTGGTATCCCTTATTATCTCCTGAGTACTGCAGGAGTAATTTCTGAATGCACGGTCAGAGCATGAGCATCAGCAGGTATGGCCCCAAAATAAACAGAAGCAAAACCAAAGAGTATATATATATATATCTTAACTACTGTCTGTAAGTCCCTCTCCATTTCTCCATCTCCACTTAGTCAACTCAGTTCGATATGGAGAGTCTTGGGGTTTATTTTTACTTACTACTCTTTATTCCCTTACTCTTTTTAATATATTTCACATATAAGTGATAATTTGTACCGGTCCTTCACCCTCTGAGTCTCTTTGCTTAACATGACAATCTTCAGCTCCAGATCATTGAAGACATAAGTGAAGTTCATATTGTAGAGTATATTATCTATGTTTTCCTTGATGTATTTTGTAGATTTAAATCTAACATCAACATCTTTGATCTAATATGAATTGACTTTTTTATGTAGTAGGTGATAGGAGTCTATATTCAATTTTTATATATGTCTAACCAGTGTTTATTGCACCATTTGCTGAAGAGGCTTTTCTTCCATCATTCAATTTTATTTTTAATGGAAAAGTATTATCCCATAAAATATATTTGTTATTACATCCTTATTCAGTCACCTGTCCATGGACATTAGATTGATTACATGTTTAATAATAGGATTCAATAATTATTTCAAATTAGTGTTTTATATCTCTTTGCATAAATATCTAGGACTTATATAAGAATAATATTTGTATTTCTGTTGTTTACGGAATTATTAATAACATTTTTCACAGAGGCTGCATCAAATTTTTATACTCACCAGTAGTGTGTAAGAATTTCTTTTCACCACATTTTTCATATATGTACATATGAAATATATATAAATACATATATATTGTTTGGGTGGGGGTCACATTCATTTGCGTGTAAGCTCAGGGCTTACTCCTGACTGTGCTCAGAGATCATTCTACTGATCTGCAAAAGACCATATGTGGTACCAGAAAGCAAACCTGTGTTGATTGTGTGCAAAATAAGCACCTTATCTCTCTAGTCCCTTTAATAGTGCTTATATGTCTTTTCACTAGTATGAGGTAATATTGCTGCTTTAGGTTTCTGTTCCCTGATTATGTGACATTTAAAACTGTATTTGTGGGGCCCGGGAGATAGCATGGAGGTAAGGCGTTTGCCTTTCATGCAAAAGGTCATTGGTTGGAATCCCGGTACCCCATATGGTCCCCCGTGCCTGCCAGGAGCAATTTCTGAGCATGGAGCCAGGAGTAACCCCTGAGCACTGCCGGGTGTGACCCAAAATCCAAAAAAAAAAAAAAAAACTGTATTTGTGACCCATCTGTATGTCTTTTTTTGAGAAGTATCTTTTCAGATATTTTGTGTTTTCTGACAGGGTTGCTTGCTTGTAAGTGTCTGTGTTCTTTATTGACTGCCAACTGCTTGTCAGATGCATAAATATATGATGGGCAAGTATTTTCTCCCAATTGCTAAGGTTCATTTTTGGCTTTGTGGTAGTTTCTTTTTCCACATAAAGTATTTTTAATGTTGATCCATTTATATGTTTTTGTTTCCCTTGCCAATGGATTCTAATCTCTATAGTTGATGTAGCAGTCTTAGACAGGTTTACTTGTTTTCACTTCTAGTATTTCAGATCTAATATTAAAGTATTTCATCTGTTAAGCTATATTAAGTTATTTTAAACCGTTAAATATATAATTTCATATTTTTGCACATAACAGCATTTTCTCTTTATTGCTAATTTGGTATTGATCCCTTATCATGAATGTTCATATCTATCTAGATTTATCTCTGGATCTTCTATCCTATTTTATCAATATATGTATCTCTTTTCTGTTTAATAGCATATTGTTTAAGTTAATATTGCTATGTAATATAGTTTGAAGTCAGAACATATGATGCCTCCATTTTTTCCATTTTTACAGAATTGTTTGGTTACCCAGGGTCTTTTGTAGTTTTGTAGAAAATTTAGAATTCTTATGTAAAATTCTTTAACAGTACTATTGGCATTGCATTGAATCTCATATTGCTTTAGATAAGCTGACAGTTTTAATAATGCTTTATTCCTAATATATGAATATGAGATAGCTTTCATTTCTTCATATCTTTAATTCTTTTAATAGTGTCTTATTTTAAGTGTGTCAATCTCATCTTCTTCGTTAGACTTATTTTCATGTATTTGTTTTATTCCTGAGATTGTAAATGTAATGAATTTTCTTAATTTATTTTTCCATTAACTTACTATTTGCATATTCATAGCTTTTTTGCAAGAATCTTTAGAGTTATTTATTATCTCTAAATATAATGAATTCATTATTATATTACTGCAAATAACCATGGTTTTACTTATTTTTTTTCTTGCCTAATTACTCTAAGACTTCCAAAATTGTGCTGAAAAGTGATTGAGAAATTGAACATTTTGGTTGTATTTCAGGTCTTAAGAAAAAAACTTTAAGTTTTCACCATTGAATAAGAAGTCAGCTGTATGGCTGTCATGTATAATTTTTATTATGCTGACACTGATGTTCTCTTTAATTCAATTTTATTGAGTTTTTTCCCATAACAAATGGATGTTGAATCCTGTCAAATGCTTTTCCAGTAACTATTGAAATAACAATATGATTTGTCTTTCTTTTTTGGTGGCTTAGTGCATTACATTAATTGATTTATGTATGTTGGGCTATCCTTGCAAACCTGCAATGAATTCCATGGCTCCTGGTCATTGTGTGGTTAGATTTTATTCACCTGGTTTTTGTTAAAAGATGCTCATTCGATATATCAGCCTACAAGTTTTTTTGGTGTATGTTGTTTTAAGCCACTAAGTGTGCATTAGTAATGAACTATAAGAAAATATAATACTCCATTTCTTATTTTTGTTCTTTTAGACTCCACCATCTATATATTCCTAAGAAGTCAGAGAAAACCAGTAGACAGCATTTAGTCCAATGGCTAAGATATGGAACCAACCTAGTTGTATATATTAGTATATATATATATATATATATATATATATATATATATATATATAATTTCTACACAAAATAACTGCAATTTTCTATAACTTGATTGTAACTGGGATATATAGTTTTGAGTAATCCAGAAGAAAAATAAACCAGGATGATTCCACTTGCCTGTGAAACAAAGAATAACTGGAAGAAGAAATGCAATGTAGTATAAATTAGGGTCATAAATAGGAGAGGACTCACGCCTTTGTTCCTCCGGGGTGCGGGGTCCCTCTGGCAGGACAGCCCACAAGCCTCCGCCTTGCTGTGCTGACACTGTCACTGTCACCACCACCGGGTGCTGAGAGGAGATGCAAGCTCAGAAACTGCTGCTCCCAGGCCCAGCGTGGCCCTTTCCCTCCTCCCCCCTCCCTCTTCCCCTAGCGGCTGTCCTGTGGAGGCAAACACTGCGTGGAAAGACAGGAGAACCCGCCTGGCTTTGGAGCCTCGGCCCTGCAAAGGAAGAGTGAGTGTGACCCCAAGCTAGAGACGGAGCCCACGGGATCTGCAGCACAGGGCCCTGTGGGTCCTAAAGGGTTGCCCCCTCTAAGAACCCCATTTCTCTGGAAGCACACACTGAGTCCACAGTAGGAAGCAAGATCCCAGCAGTGGATTTCCCAGTCAAGGATATCTTGACCCTGGAGTAGAAGGACAAAGAAAGAAACAAACAGGAGGTGGAGGAAGAAGATGAGAAAGGTAAGTACTGGGTTAACAGAGTTTGGGACTTCATTTATACTAATAGATGTTATAGTTATATATCCCAAATACAGACTCAACAACTCTAAAAAAGTGAAATCTAAATTGCGATCACAAAAACTTTGTGATGTGCCTGTCAAGGTGGCAGGCAGAAGGAGCAGGACAAGATGGCATATGGGAACAATGATGAGGGAAGTTGACATTGGTATTGAAATAGCATATGTCTTCAAATGGCACATAAAAATATTATGCAACACTAATTATCAAGGAGGTGCAAATCAAAACAACAATGAGATATCATCTCACCCCATAGAGACTAGAAAATGGTGTAGACATTTTTTTTCCTTTTTGGGTCACACCGGCAGCAATCAGGGGTTACCTCTGACTCTATGCTCAGAAATTGCTCCTGGCAGGCTTGGGGAGACCATATGAGATGCCGGGTTTCGAACCACTGTCCTGCATGCCAGGCAAACGTCCTATCTCCATGCTATCTCTCCGCCCTGGTGTAGACATTCTTAAAAATTCTAGAAATGGAACTTCTACATGACCCAACAACTCCATTTCTTGGAATGTTGCCTCAAGTGCCCAAAACTAAAATGGAGAAAAGACATTTGCATCCCTAGGTCCCTTGCAGCACTATCCACAAGTAACTTTTTTTTAGTTACTTGTATCCACTGTCCACAAGCTAAAATCAGAAACAACCAAAAACCCAAGATAAAGAAACTATGGCTCATATACACAATGAAATATTACTCAGCCATAATGAAAGACAAAGTCGGAGCTGGAGTAGTAGCATAGTGATAGGGCATTTGCCTTGCATGTGGCCAACAAGAAACGGACTTAGGTTTGATTCCCAGCATCCCATATGGTCTCCTGAGCCTGCCTGGGGCGATTTCTGAGCTCAGAGCCAAGAATCACCCCTGAGTGTCACCAGGTGTGGCCCAAAAACAATGAAAAAGACAAAGTCATGCAATTTGCAACTACATGAAGAAACCTGTAGAATATCATGCTGGGTGAAGCTAGTCAAAGGGAGAAAGACCAATACAGGGTGATCACTCTCATATGTAGGATATAAGGTGATAAAGTCTTATGTATAGAATTATGACCCATAACATTACTATAAGCCACAGGGCAAAAACTAAAAAAAGCAGCCAAAAAATAAAAAAAACTAAACTAAAAAAGCATAAAAATGCCTTTTGTAGAAGGAGACTAGACTAAAAGGCAAATAAGAGTGGGGAGCATTAGTGAAGGAAAGAGGACACTAGCAAAGAGATTGGTATTGAAACATTGTATGCCTGAAATTCAAAATAAATGACTTGTAATTTCATGGTAACTAAATAAAATATATATCATGTTATCTAATAAATATATACATTATTTATATATTACATGTAACAAAAGCTCTATTATCAGTAACTGCAAATCACAGTTCTTTATATAAAAAGTATTTGAATATATAATTTTTAAAAAGATCAATAGAGAAAGATTAATAAAGTCCCAAGTATAATCCCATGTATTCTATAAAATATAAATATAAATATCATATAAAATAAACCACCAAGTATAGTTCCATGTATCATATCAACTAACCTTCAAGAAAGTTAACCTTCAAAGAAGGCTGCTTTGAAACCTAGCTCTCTAGGATTTTAATTTAGCATTAACTGGAATACATCAGCTTTTCTCAACTAAAGACCAGATGGCTATCAGCCATCAGTATTCTCCAAGGGGATCACAGATGAAAATCACATACATGTAGGGCATAGTAATATCTTCTATTATTACAAAAAATTTGAGGAAAATATTCTATAATGTTGTAACCAGGTACATAATACAGGGTTTATAGAGCATACCTTGCATGAAACCAATCCCAATTTGATCTCTTGCATCATGTAGTCCCTCCATTATCACTAAGTACTTCCTGAAAACCTTTGAGTACTACCATGTGTGAATCCTAAAAGCACTGAAGCACTACTGTGATAGCACTAGCAATCTCCAGCAGCTTTGAGCTCAAGTAGCAAGGCAGCATGACCCTCATATTGAACCATCAACCCAGTTAACCAAGAATTACTAGTTGGTATAGGATGTGGTAGTAGTAGAGGGTGTCTCTCTTGAGTACTACTTTGGACCTCCACTTCCAATTAAAGGTTTAAAATGTTTTTTAAAAAAAACTTTACTGATTGATTGATTGATTGGTTGTTGGGCACTCGCTCAGTGGTCACTCCTGGCTCTGCACTCAGAAATCACTGCTGGCAAGCTGGGGGACCATATGCATTGCCAGGAATTGGACCAGGTCCCTCCCAGGGTCAGCAGCATGCAAAGCAAATGCCCTACCACTTGTTATCTCTCCGGCCCCTAAAATGTTTTTTTGAATCAGCCAATTAGGAAGATTTTGGTTGTCAAAATAACATTTTCACTGTGGAAGTAAGAATAACAAAGTCCATATTCTATATCCAGTAGATTGAATAGTCAGTGGGAAGTCAAAACAAAATCATTGAGCATGTACCCAATTTTTAAATACCATATTTGCATATAAAAAAGAAATAGGGGGCCGGGCAGTGGCGATAAAGTGCCTGCCTTGCCTGCGCTAGCCTTGGACGGACCGCGGTTTGATCCCCCGGTGTCCCACATGGTCCCCCAAGCCAGGGGCAACTTCTGAGAGCATAGCCAGGAGTAACCCCTGAGCATCACCGGGTGTGGCCCAAAAACCAAAAAAAAAAAAAAAGAAAGAAAGAAACATTTCTGGATTATAATATAAATCCAAAAATAAATGTGTTTATCTTAAGGGTAAGATTTGAGAATATCCATAAACAAATGACCAGTAAAAGGAGATAATTGAATACATAATAAGTTTAATTATATAGCTCTGAAGTTATACAAGTTGAAATATTTACAGATGTAAGCTATATACATATATCAGGACACTGCATTCTTTGAGATAGGAATAAAGTAAAAATAAATATGGATGTAGTATCATTAGTCCTGTTACCATGTGTTAGATTTCATTTTCTACCATACTACTGTATGAAACAGCTATTTTATATCCCACATAAGCATAAGATAGAAACAGTCCCCTACCCTTAAAAGTAGGCTCTTCTGGGGCCAAAGCTGTGGAGCAAGCAGTAGGGTGTTTGCCTTGCATGCACTAACTTAGGACGGATCGCAGTTCAATTCCCTGGCATTTCATATGGTCCCCCAAGCCAGGAGAGATTTCTGATCACATAGCCAGGAGTAACCCCTAAGCATCACCAGGTGTGGGACACACACACACACACACACACACACACACACACACACACACACACACGCTATTCTTAGTGGTTAATCTGACCAACAAAATTTGTAAGAGTAATATTTTGGATTTTTCATGAATTATATTCTAATATTGGTGTGTTTACTCTTTAAAAAGTCTCTTTCGATCCAGTTACCATGACATGAACAGCCACATGCAGTCACATAGGGAAGGCAGTTTTAAACTGGTGCTGTGATCAACACTCCCAGTACAGTTCCTAGTTTATAGTCAGCATCAATTGCCAGTCATGTATGGGGGAAAAAAACATTGGGCATTCATCCCAGTCAACTCTTTAATTTTATATGGAAAAGCTGATTATATATTAGGTCAAACTATAAACTTATGAGACCCCTGACAGAATTAGTCAACTGAGATAGTAAAAGAGGTCATTGGTAGAAAGCAATAAGACAATGACTCAGAGGGGGGAAAGCATAGCATAATGGAGAAGAAAATAAATAATACTCCAGGATTTTTCCTTTTGAACTTAAGATTACAGCTATGAGAGGCGTAAACAAAATTAATAGCTAAATAAGTTCTATGGATTCATCAGCATTAGCTTCGGTTTATATCCCAAGTGACCCAATGGCTTTAGTTGGTGGCCCAGTTGGTAAGTGCTGAGTTTAGCCTTGGCTAGAACCCATGTGTTGTCAGCTTATTCTACATAGACTCCAGACTATGTCCCTAGTATACATCCTATAAAAATTATTTATATGCAGTGATAAAAAATTTAGGTTTGAGTAATTAAAAAGATGACATGAAAAGTGTTTCCTCTAACTCATGAACTTTTGACATTCTGACCCATTTTCACAGCATTCCCAGTTTCTTACTATATAATGGGGCTTGTTACTGCCTTCATTGAGACTTCTAGTCTTATACTATTTTTTTGTTTTGTTTTGTTTTGTTTTTGGGTCACACCTGGAAGCACTCAGGAGTTACTCCTGGCTATCTGTTCAGAAATAGCTCCTGGCAGGCACGGAGGACCATATGGGACACCGGAATTCAAACCAACCATCTTAGATCCTGGGTCGGCTGCTTGCAAGGCAAATGCTGCTATGCTATCTCTCCGAGCCCTATATACTTTTTTTTTTTTTGAGAAATTAATAGAACAAATAATCAATTCTATTTAATGAATAGAACAAAAAAGAAACTTTGGAGAACACTATGTTAGTGGTTCTTAACTCTAACTGTTCAATATAAGTCACTTGGCATTGCAATAACATGAATATTTGTGGCATATTGTTCAGGGAAAATGCTAGCGAGACAAAAAATTGTATGACTTTGCTAGCATATGAGACATATTAAAAGCCAAATTTATAGATATAATAGGTTATCTGTTGCCAGAGAGAGACAAAGAAATGACTTAAAGTGTGCAAAAGATGCAGGTTTAGAAAGAAGATATATAAGTTTGAAGGATCCGGATATATCATACAATAACTGTAGTTAATAATATTACCCTGTATACATAAAAGTTGCTGAGAGTAAATCTTAAAAGTTCTCACTGCCCACGCACACCAAAAAAGTAACAAAGCTACATGATGAATATGTTAGCTAATTTATATTTAAAACATTTTACTATATATAGATAAATCAAATCAAAACAATGAAACAGTTTTATTTAGCACATATCTCACTAGAATTGGGAGGAAATCAACTAGCATACTTAATAGATATCTAGGTCATTCTACACTCTGAATTAATTATTCTAAGTACAAGAAATAATATTTTTAAGATTTTATACGTAGCCAAGGTAGAGCTGGTTTGCTTCAACACATGTTATGAAGATAAAGTTTCTATGGGAAATTATCATATCATCTAACCTTCAAGAAATAAAGGTTGCTTTGAAACCTTGCTCTCTAGGATTTTAATTTAGCATTAACTAGTCTACATCAGCTTTTCTCAACTGAAGACCAGATGGCTATCAGCCATCAGTATATTCCAAGGGGATCACAGGTGAAAAATCATACATATGTAAAATATGGTTTTCCCAAGACCATGGGGGGCACAAAAAAGAAATAAATTAGGAGTGCATGGTCAAAGAAGGGTTATGAAATGTAGGTTACATTAGATTGCTTTGACACATTATTCTCTTTTATCTAACTTCACTCTTTATCTAACCTTATGACAATAATAACAAATAACAAATAGCAAATGTGACCATCTTGACCTTCTATGGACCCACATTGTAGTTTACCCTATTCTGTGTGTGTTGCTTGAGAAAATCACTTAATTACACCAATTGGCTTTTCATGCTTTCTTAAATCCTACCTTTGGATTTAATGTTTCTCTTTGTCCTTTTAGTAAATGTTCTATTTAATACTTATCTATGCCTTGTTGTTCTTGGTTAAGTCTTCTCTTCATTGTTTCTTTCAATTTTTCTCTCTCCATTCTCTTTCTTACAAACAGAAGCACTTGAAAGCAATTCTTGCCATTCAATTAACACTCTATTAATCTATTAAAAGTCACCTACTTTCTTTGCTGCATTCTTTCAGTGGGTGCATATGTATAAATTGACTAAAGGAGTTGTCTTCTGAAACTCATATTTCTCTTTTTAGCTTCATTGTCAAAATCAACAGCTTAATTCATTGACATTGCATTATAGAGCTATACTTTTTCATTTTCCACATGTCTACATTGCATCATCACATTCTAAGTTTAATTTTCTTTATTGGGGTAGTATGATTTATATCAGTGGTAAATAATAAAAACATGCATCAGAGAGGATCGATATTGTTTCAAATTTGACCTTCAATTCCTACTTGTTCCCTCTCACCCTCCCTAACCCCCCTTCACCATTTGATTGGTTTAGTTCTGAAGCAGAATCTCATGATATGCTTTCAATAGCCATCGTCTCTTCATTTACTTTGTATCTTTTCACTCCACGTATTATTGAAATAATCTGATACTTGGCCTTCTCTTTCTGAGAGAGCCCTAGAGGAGCAAGTGCTGCAGGGTGACCTAGATATTCCATGGTGTTTCAGGGTCCTCAATTCTGCACCTTCAAACTCTCACATTGATCTGTTCATTCAGTTTTTAGAAAATGACCAAGAAAAGTTCTGAGGTATTCTTGGAAGCCTTAAACAAGCCCCTTCAAAAAGAAACTTAGATATAAGCCTTTTTGTGAGCAAATATTTACTCTTATATAACAAAGGTGTCTTTATGGGGCCCGGGAGATGGCATGGAGGTAAGGCGTTTGCCTTTCATGCAAAAGGTCATCGATTCGAATCCCGGTGCCCCAGGAGCAATTTCTGAGCATGGAGTCAGGAGTAACCCCTGAGCACTGCCGGGTATGACCCAAAAAAAAAAAAAAAAAAACCAAAAAAAAAAAAAGTTAAAAAAAAAAAGGTGTCTTTATTACAACTATTCATTTCTTTCACAGTGAAAAAACAGTTCTGTTTGATGTAATTCCATTTATTTATTTTTGCTTCTATTTTCTTTTCCAAAAACACTGGAAGATATCCTAAGGTTCATAAAATGGAAAGTTTTGCTTATGTTTTCTTGGTGTATTGATTAGGTCTAATAACAATTTTTTGTGTTCTATTTAAATTAATTTTTGATTATTATATTAAGTAGGGGCAAGATATAATTTTTCACATATCTAACCAGTTTTCACAAAACCACATGTTGGAGCCATACCCGGTAACACTCAGGGGTCACTCATGGCTATGCGCTCAAAAATTGCTCCTGGCTTGGGGGACCATATGGAATGCCAGGGGATCAAACTGTGGTTCGTCCTAGGCTAGCACGGAGAAGGTAGATGCCTTACCTCTTGCACCACTGCTCTGGCCCCTAGATGGAAGTTAATTTTTAATGGAAAGCACATTGAATTGGTACAATGATTTGGGAGGATTATCTATCTCAATTATTTTTGTTTTAGCCCTGCACCAGCCTGTGCTTTGGACCTTCTCTTGGTGTTCTGACCCACACTCCCAGAAGTTATTCAGAATATCATGCACACAACAGAGATCAAACCAAAGCCTCCTTGATGTGAATGAAGCACATGCACTCTTTAACTCTTTTCATTTAGTTTAATTTAATTTATTTTTGTTTGGGGTCCACACCCTGTGGTGCTCAGGGGTTATTACGGGCTCTACACTCAAGAATTTGGTGCCCGGGAGATAGCATGGAGGTATGGCGTTTGCCTTTCATGCAAAAGATCATCGGTTCGAATCCCGCTGCCCTATTTGGTCCCCCGTGCCTGCCAGGAGCAATTTCTGAGCATGGAGCCAGGAGTAACCTCTGAGCACTGCTGGGTGTGACCCAAAAAAAAACAAAACAAAAAAAAACAAAACAAAAGAATTACTGCTAGTAGTCCTCAGGGGACCATATGAGATGCAAAGTACAGAGTTCAGATAAATATATGCAAAGTAAGAGTCACGCCCCTGTACTATTGCTCCAGCCAACCCTTTGAAATTTTTTTAATTAAATCATCATGAAAACAGATGAGTAGATAAAGAAACCTTTTGAGTTTTAAATCTTTCTCTTTCGCTCCCCATTCTTTTTTCTGTTTCTCTCCTTTCTCCCACCCCCACCCTCTTTCCTTCTCCCTCTTTCTCTGCATCAGTCTCTCTGACTTTGAAGTTTTTGAAAAATCTCCATACCTCAGAGAACATGATCTTGCTGTTCAAGGCACCCATAGACTAGAAATACTGTAATAACATAGGAATTTGTCAGAAATATAGCATTTTTGGTCAGAGAGATGACAGTACACCAGGTTGGTTTGTTTTTTATTCAACCCACCTAAGTTTTATTCCAGATACCATCCCTGGTCTACTGAATCCTACCAGGAGTATGACCCTTGAACACATATGTAGAACAAGTCAAATAAATTCAGATGAGAATAGGAATGTTTGATAAAATTGTATGCTGCCTACTATCATGTACATAACTAAGTGTTTCACTCTAACATCTAAAACATATTACACCAAATATTATTTTGTACTTTGGTCTGACTGTGGTAATGATCATGTCTTTCCTATCATAAAGAAAGCATTTTAAATTTCCATGAAATAGGCAACCACTATACTGTTATAGGCCTGCCTATTCATAATTTTTCATTTAAATTTTAATAATTTGAAGAAATCTGTCCCCAGGAGAGGTTCGCTAACGGAGGTAGGGAGGACGAGGTCTCTCCCCTCCAGCTAGGAGAATGCGGCTACCACCCAGTAACCAGCGGTTCTGAGGTGAATCGGCGGGTAAACAGCTCACGGAGAGTCAGACTTGTGGAAATATCAGCTTTATTCAGTGGAATGAAATGAGGTCCGATGTCTCAGCATCAGTTCCAACAAAAAAAGTCGTTAAGCCTTCCACAGACTTCTGTTTTATACACTAGAATCAGGTACCACCCTAGGGTAGGGGCAGAATGCCAGGTCACACCCTAGAGTAGGGTCCAATCACTGATCAGGGTATGATCAGGGTAGGTCCAGAAATGTTTATACATAAAAATTCCAAATCATGATAAGATTAAAAATGTTTACATATGCAACAATTCCCCCTTTTGTTTTTAGTAAAAACAAACAAACAATTTTGTCTACAAAATTAAAGAAAAAAGGCTAGGCAACAATGAAAGAGTGGCTGTTTGCATAGGCGAATCACAGGAAAATGTATGGAAAATTTCTAACCTAAACACAGGGTGTCTAAAACCAGAATCATGTATCAAGGAATCAACTACAAGCTCCTGATAAAATGTCTATGGCATACATAGGTCCTTCGAAGAGCCTCCAGAAAGGAAGTGTGGCAGGCGAGAAGAATCACCTTCATTTGTTTGTTGTTGTTGTAGTTCTTGGTTTTGAAGTCACACCTGGCAGTGCTCAGGATTTACTCCTGGCTCCATGT
>PVKC010024960.1:0-16650 GCA_004027635.1 Crocidura indochinensis | reverse complement strand
GCTGCCTCTGCCCACAAAGGGTGGAGCCAGAGGAACACAGCTTCTCCACTTCACTTCATGGCCTCACACATCTTTTAGCCAATGAACCCCAAAACATCATGTAGAAAGCACCACACTACAAACAAGACAATGGGGAAGTAACAAAAGCCAACACCATGTGTAGAGAATGAAGATGGCAGCCCTGATGACCCGAAAAGTGCCAACTGCCTAATTAGCCTCTCAGATAAGGAGTTTAGAGAAGAAATATGGAGGATCCTCATAGAAATCAAAGAAAGTATGAATCAAGCTGAATGAACCACAAATGAGAATCAAGAGCCCTGGGGCCAGAGTGGTGGCGGAAAGCAGTAAGGCGTCTATCTTGCAGGTGCTAGCCTAGGATGGACCACAATTCAATCCCCTGGCATTCCATATGGTCCCCCACAAAAGGAGAGATTTCTGAATGCACAGCCAGAAATAATCACTGAGCATCACCGGGTGTGGCCCCCCCAAAAAACAAACAAACAAACAAAAAGAATCAAGAAGATATGAAGATAGAAATAAGAAAACTCCAAACTGAAATAATAGGACTGAAAAATTGGGCAGACGAAATGAAAACCTCACTGAAAAGCCTCTCCAATAGAGTAACAGCAGCTGAGGACAGAATCAGTGAGCTGGAAGGTAAGATATATAACAAATCCATACACCAGAAGAGATTGGAAAAGAGCCTTAAAGCAAATGATCAGACAATGGAAAAAATCCTCAAAGAATATGAACAGATGAAAATAGAAGTCTTTGATAAACTCAACAGAAACAGCATTACATCACTGGAGTCCCACAGACCCAGGAAGAAAATCCCCAGGGAGAATCAAAAGTCAAGGACATCATTGTACAGAAACTCCCAGATCTAAAGACTGACTGCAGGCAACCAAATTCTGCATGCCTGAATAGTATCAGCTAAAATAGACAGGAAGAAAGCACCCCAAGCGCATCCTAGACACAATGACAAATCGCAGATAGAAACAGAATACTGAAAGCAGCAAGATCAAAAAGGAAAAATAAATTCGAAGGAGCATCCTTAAGATTTACAGGCAGACCTGTCACAAAAACCCCTCAAGACCAGAAGGCAGTGGTGGCAGGGGATGCATGCTGGTCTAGTCCAGCCTTTATGAAAAACAATATGGAAATTTCTCAAAAAGCTGGAAACTGAACTCCCATATGATCCAGCTATACCACTCCTAAGGATATACCCTAGGAGCATAAAAGCACAATACAAAAAGGCCTTCTGCACACCTATATTCATTGCAACTCTGTTAACAATATCCAGAATCTGAAAACAACCCAGATGTCTGACAAAAAATGAATGACTAAAGAAACTGGTAAAGAAAAAAAAAAAAAGAAACTGGTAAAGATACACAATGGAATACCATGTAACTGTCAGGAGTGATGAAGTCATGAAATTTCCTCTACATGGATGGACATGGAAACTATTATGCTGAGTGAAATAAGTCAGAGGAAGAGAGATAGACACAGAATAGTCTCACTCATCTATGGGTTTTAAGAAAATAAAAGATATTATTGTAATAATACACAGAGACAATAGAGATGAGGGCTGGAAGGATTGGCCCAAGATATGAAGCTTACCACAAAGAGTGGTAAGTTCACTTAGAGAAATAACTACACTGACAATTATCATGACAATGGTAGTGTGAGAAATAGAATGCCCGTCTCAAATACAGGCAGGGGGTGGGGGAGGAGGGAGTTGGGGGGCATTGGGGTGGAAGGGCTACACTGTTGAAAGGGGGTGTTCTTTTTTATAACTGAAACCCAACTACTAACATATTTGTAATTATGGCACTTAAATAAAGACATTATTAAAAAAAAAGAAAGAAACAGACACTATCATGAGCACCAACCAGCCAGTCAGTCAGCCAGCCAGCCAACCCACCAACCAACTAAATCAACCAACTAACCAACAACTACCAACCCCCACCTGACTCCAACTGGGGTTTCTTATCCCCCTCCACCCTTCCCCCCACACAACTGTTTCTGAATTAGTAACCAGAGTGTCTCTATTCGAGAAATTTCTCCATTCTTTTTTTGGGGGGGCTTTGGGTCACACCCAGCAGCGCTCAGGGGTTACTCCAGGCTCTACGCTCAGAAATTGCTCCTGTCAGGCTCGGGGGACCATATGGGATGCTGGGATTCGAACCACCATCCTTCTGCATGAAAGGCAAACGCCCTACCTCCATGCTAACTCTCCAGCCCCAGATTTCTCCATTCTGAAAGGGACAGGTGACTTTTCAGGGCGAATCATCTAAGAATTAGTCACTAATAAAGTGTGATAAAGTGATATCAGATATAATGTTCCAAAACTAGACTGTTAAGTGATGCTACTTTTCTATGGTTTGTTGTTAATAACCATCTCACAGCACATCTCACCTTGAATGATCATTGTCCAACAGAGGGACAAAATTCATCTATTTATTCAACATTTTAAATTTTTACAGTAAATATTCAAAGAAGCAGCCTGTAGTATGCCACACACCAAGCAGCACTTGGCAAAGAGGAGAGTCATCTATCAGATATGTCAAGAATCAGATCCCACCTCTCAGAATCTGAGAGTATATAAAGTAAAGGCACACATGAAGTCTGTCATCCCATATCTGATCAGAACGATCTCACTGAGATCTTTCCACATATTTGTTAAATTTTTTTCAAGTGGTGAACCCATTTACAAAGTGAAGCCTTTTTGCTCCTATCATCACACCATACATTAATAAGGATTTATGATAAGTCTTAATTTCTTCAAAAGAACACAAGCCACACACACTATAGTTACAGTGTTTCAATAATGACACTAGTTATAAATGACCAAAAAGGTGCCCCTTACCTGTGTTTTTTCTTGAAATCAGTAAGCTTTAACCTATAAAACCCCATATTACTACCTATAGACATTCATAGCATGCAGATAGTCTAAAAAGTAATGAGGACGTACAGAAATTCCTGTTTGGCAGTGCTTGTAGGAGATGTAGGAAAATCCTCCAACCTACAGAAGAAGGTGGAGGGAGCAGAACAGAGAAGAAGGAATGAGCATTCAAGTGCAGACAGTTTACAACATGCTTAGTCAAGGTAAAGCTTTTCTTATTCCCATTTTCAAAATATTTTATCAAAGACCCTTTCAGCCATTTTAAGCTCAGAGTCTTTAGCTAAATCTAATTTTTTAGATTTCCATTTCCTTTTACGTGGAATTGGAAATATAAAGCAAAGGAATAAATGTAGTAAATCTTGATATTTCAAATCTTTGGCAATAATTAACAAGTTACTTTTAAAACCAAACAATTTAGGGATCTGTGCTTGTTTATAAAGGCAAGAATACAAGTATGCAACACTTTAAGTACCTTATGAGTACTGTTTTTCAAGTTTAGAGAATGAAACCCTTCTCTCTTTAAGAGAAAAAGGGATAAGAGGGCCAAGAGAGTCAGTATAATGCAGAGGGCACAGATAGAAATCAGCTCCTTGCAGGGAGGTCAGAGGAACCTGGGGCCTTTCTTTCTTTTTTTTTTTTTTAGGGAAGTTTTGTTATTTATTGACCCAATTATAAATATAATCTGTGAATATTAAAGTCCTTCATTGTTAACTTTTCCAAATTTGCACAAAGTAATTTTACTATTTTTTTTAATGTTTAATGGGTTAAGAGAATTAACCCAGGGAGTGGGGGGGGGGGGAAGAGAATTAACCCTAGAAAGAAAAATGAGGCATCTGGCTTTTTTCAATTATGTTATCCAAAATAAGGTTAGTATATACAAATTAGGTGATTTTTTTTTTTGCTTGTTTGTTTTTGGGGCACACCCAGTGATGCTCAGGGGTTACTCCTGGCTATGTGCCTTTCAATTTAGAGCTGGCAAGGCACCATGGACCCAAAATCCTTCATGGACTTTCTGCACAGTGGGGCAGAAAAGGCAACACTTATCACTAAGCACTGTGGCAGACTTTGATCTTTCTGTTCCTCAATTTATTGTTGCGTAAATGGGAATCAAAACATTCCTAGCTCATGGAATAGCAGTGAGAATGAAATGCCAACATTATAAGGCCAGTGGCTCTTAAGCTTATCATTGATAGCTACAAAAGTAACATCCTCAACATACTAAATGGTCTGAAAAGATCTCTCTCAAATCACTGAAGTTAAGAAGGTCTTTTCCTGAAAAGACTGCTTAGGAAATGTGATTTGAATACATTTAGATGGCTATGATGAAATATTCTCTCTTTAGTTCTAGACATCCAAATTCCAAACTTCCCCCATCAAGAGTTAAATTTTCACTCCTAGCTTGGGGGACCATAAGGGGATCAAGCTGAAGTTCGTCCTAGGTCAGCGTGTGCAAGGCAAATCCCCTACTGCTGGTGCCACTGCTCCAGACCCTCCCTTTCTTCTTTTTAAATTGACATTTATGACCTCTAGATAAATTACCCCTGGTTTTTGTTGGTTTCTTTCTTCTTTTTTCTTTTTTTAAAACAGAACTACATAACTTGAATCATCTTATTATGCCTCATAAACTGAGGGGGAAAAATGGATGGTACTAGAACCAAACAGTCTTATGAACTGTATTGAGTAAATAATAAAAAGGACCAGACTTAAACACCAAACCCAAAGTCAATGACAACAGAATCGATACCCAATCTTCAACAAGCTATACACAGAGGGGACCAGGTATATTAGCAGTCCGGGGGGAGGAGGAGGGGGGGGAGCAAAGCAGGGGGATGCTGGGAACAAGGGTGGAGGGAGAAAAACACTAGTGGTAGGAATACTCCTGATTCAATGTCACTATGTACCTTAAATATTACTGTGAAAGATTTGTAATTCACATTATTCAAAAAAAATAAGGAGTTAAATTTTTCATTTCAGGAACTGCTCCCTAAGACAGCTGTCACATTATCCATTTTTAAAAATATAATGATTAGACCCTAAAATAGTCATCTATAACTAGTACTTAATTTTTATGATGCTGAGTACAACCCTCTGCTTAGTATTTTATATAAGGAATAAATGCTTTAGAGGATCTAAAGACAGCAATAATGTCATAATTTCTTTTTTTTAATGTCTTAATTTTTTTTTTTTTTTTGGTTTTTGGGCCACACCCGGCGACGCTCAGGGGTTACTCCTGGCTATTCGCTCAGAAGTCGCTCCTGGCAGGCACGGGGGACCATATGGGGAACCGGGGGATCAAACCGCGGTCCGTCCTAGGTTAGCGCAGGCACCTTATCTCCAGCGCCACCGCCCGGCCCCCTGTCATAATTTCTTAAAGGGAGAAAATCCTCAACTATAACCTATATTATCAAAATACATTTCTGGCTAAAAAAAAAAAATATATTTTTCAGTTATAGCATAAAACTATTCCAGTAAAAGGAAGTTAAGAATGAAGGTTCTATTGCCAAGTGAGTACATGAACAAAGTCAATGATTAAATATAGTTATGACAAGTTAGTAAGCTATATGCTTCCAAGTACATAAACAATCTATAGACAACAGGGTAGTATCCTGAACATCATGTTAAAAAGGTAATCATTATCTGAAAAATTCTAAAGAAATGCAAGGACAGAACTTATAAGCAAAAAGTAAGAGCAAAGAGACAAAAGCAAAGTACTGTTATGGTAAACTGTATGATACTATAAAAAGCTACTTTATGTAGCCTAACCCAAACTATTAGGTTTATTGTTAAATTATCTTAATGCAAAAATAACAAGAGGACGTTCTGAAACCCAATATAAATATAGTAGTAATTATATAATATAAAATCAAAAAACATTTCTATTCTTTGATTATTATTTGGTCTTATTTAGCTATATAAATTAGTGAATTTTCTGCCTCCCCATGTGTCAATCTAAAATTTTCAGTTTAATATTCTTGTGATATAGATTGACAATGTACTAGTAATACACTTTTGGTGTGGCAAGGTAGATGGAGGTTACAGTAAATTGACTTCAGAAAGGCAAAGTAATTTTTACTGAAAAAGTTTCATTTCAACATATTCTAATGATAGAATTCTAGCATCTGGGAACATAATGTTTATAAATCTCAAAAATCAGCAGGTATGGATTTATCCAATGAATTTTAAGTTCCCTACAAATGATACCAAACAAGTTTAAGGAAACAGTAAATAAGAACACTCACTGTATATTTGGTGTGATCCCTTCAAGCAGCACAATGTTAACCCCACCGATGTGGGCAGTGGCACAGGTCTCTGTCATCTTTTGATGTAAAACATCTTAAACATGAAAAAAAAATTCCGTAAATACAATAACTGTACCTCAAAATAAAGTTTCATTGAATCCAAAATATATTCATTCAATGGCATTTCTGCATTATAGTAGAAGTTGTTAAACTGTTTTGGAACTACTTTTTTGTTTGCTTGTCTTTGGGTCACACTCGGTGACGCTCAGGGGTTACTCCTGGTTTGGGGGAACATATGGGACACAGTAGATAGAAACCAGGTTTAACCTGGGTCAGCCATGTGCAAGGCAAATACCCTACCGCTGTACTATGGTGCCGACCCCATGTTTTGGAATTACTTTTAAAAGTTTTTTCTTGAATTTTTTTATTTGTACATATTCATATCAGCATATGTAATACATTATCAACACTGGGCTGTCACAAGCCCCTCATGCATCCAAGAGCCTGGTGGTTTGGGGATCTCAGAAGCAAAAGGAGACAGGGACTCAACCCTCTAGAAAAGCAGAGCCCAGTACAAGAAGACAATACCTTTCATCTTCTCCTTCAGTGTGAAACTGCCATGGATCCTCTTCAGTTCTGACTCCATGGTGAGTCCCCCGATATCTGCCTCCAGGTGTGTGCGGTTCACCATTCCAATGCCAAACACTATCAGAGTTACATGCTGAGGGTCTGAAGTTACCAAGCTGCGCTTTCTCTGTGGCTTAGTCAAACTGTTACTATCTTGCTCATTCTCAAAAACCACTTTGCATGTTGGCTCTGTAGGGCTGCGAACACCTATAAGAAGCAGTGGAATAAGAGATTTAGATTTGGGGATTTAGATTAGAGAGCAGAAAAAATAAGGACCACACAATAGCATCTCACTTTTCTTCCCTTCACAGTCCAAACCAACCCTTTTCTTCTTCTCCACCAATGTGAGTTTTAGCTTTTTCAACATTAACTCTGTTCCTCTGAAGGCAGGAGAGTTGGACTCTGCTGTGGGAAGTATCAAAGAATGGAAACCACAGACTAATTCTTTTGGGTAAATGCCTATTTTTTCTCAGCAGATTAATGATCCATTTATACTACTAAGGCAGATTAATTTGTCTTTTAAAAAGTATTATTTCAAAACAAAAAAATTTAAAAATAAAAAATACCCATTACCTGCAGGTCCAAATGTCTCTGAAGATTTCTCTAATATTCCTGTTGGATCAGAGATAAGTGAGTAGAAATTGAGCAGTTTATACATGTTCTGCCAGCACTCAGCTGAAGGTTCACTTTGCTCTGACACTGTAATAGAGTCAGAGTCATCCATATGAATAGTCATGTGGTCCACCACATCTTTGGAACCCTTTCTAGATACTTTGGAAGTTCTTCTTTCAGGTCTTCCTGAAGAATTTCTGTTCCGAGATTCCTTCTTGTTATTTTCATTGTTAGTCCGTTTAGTCTTTGTGTTATTGACTCTATTACCACCATTAAGGCTCCCTCTAGAGCTGCGACTGAAGTCAGAAGAGCGGAAGTCCCGGTGTTTCCTGGTTTTGAAGGTAGGTGTAGGGGAAGCTGACCCAGCTGTGTATCTGCTAAGTTTAATGTCTGTCTGAGTGGCTTTGATGTCATCTATCATTGTACTGAATTGATGAATTAGACGAACCAAAGCCATATCTACATGTTGGCTTATTGACTGGCAGGAAATAGTGAAGTTGCAATGAAAGGTATTATAATAGCGCTTGTTGAGGTCATGAAAAGAAAAAGCGTTGGCCGAGTTCTGAGGAGTGCATACTGACTTCTCCATCACTACAGCACTAATGCTAAAAGTCTCCAACATTAAAGCAGGTTTAAACTCAAGTGGAGGAAGATTCACATGGCCTTGTCTAAAAATGTGAAAATAGAAGAAAATGATAAGGCTTTCATTCCTTTTTGTCAGACTGAATAATTTTTTGGGGGCTACACCCAGTGACATTCAGGGGTTCCTGGCTATGTACTCAGAAATCACTCTTGGTTTTGGGGGGACCATATGGGATGCTGGGGGATCAAACCACGGTCTGTCCTAGGTTAGCAGGTGCAAGGCAGACACCCCACCACATCTTGATTAACTTACTAACAAATGTCTCTAAATATGTTACAAGCCACTTAAATAATTTCACGTTGAAATTGCCTTTTCATTGGCTTGGACTTTTAAAAGCTGGAAACTGGACCTTAAGTTAGCCTTCCTGCTCTTATTCCACATGTTCTTAATTTTAGTCAAGTGAAAAAGCAGTTGCCAAAGTAAAGGAGCACAGTGGTTATGTGTAAGCAGATGTTATCTTGATCTCTATCCCCATCTATAAGGGACAGGTCAGCATACACTTGTATTCTCTTCAGTCATTCCTGTAGTTGTACTACATCCTGCCAATAGCATATCTGACAAGTCAAAGCAGTGCTACTTCAATGAGTGGGACAGAGAGCTTGAAAATGCAGCAAACAGGAAAGGGATAATGCTGAAGAGGATTAAACAGAAATGGGTTTTAGAAGAAACGATTACCTTTTGACCTGTCATGGTTCTTGATTAACACAGAAGAAGTGGGGAAAGGCAGAAAGGACAAGGGTCCTGGCCAAAGAGGATGACCCAAGGATGTTATAATGGCAAAGACTATCAGAGTCAAAAGAACTCATGAAGATACTTTCTGATCTTGAATGAGTCACAGGGTAAAATGTTGAAAATCAAAGGGTCCAGAAGACAGAGCAGCTCGTGAAGCTAAGGTGCAGAAAAGATGATGGCTCCATGTTGCAGCCACTTGGAAAGCCAGGCCTGTGTAAGTTGCTCTATGAGAAGTCTCTAAGAAAACTTGCACATTTGTAATGTGTTAACTTATCCTGTTCAAGATATTAGTTTTAACTGTATTTTTCATCTCTCAATACATTTAGAACAGTAAGGGATTGAGGAGATTTAATGTTCTGGCAAATATTTTCAGACCAAAACATTAAGTAACTCCCAATCAATTCAGTGATGGCTGAGGAGACCAAGAGTGCTTTCTTCCACTTAAGGTCTTTTCTTAGTATTAGTAGTAAGCAACTGAAAAGCTGAGAGGGTAAGTTCTAAATAGTAGATGCAAATTCATGTTCCTGTATCATCAGAAAGTCTTCAGATATTTAGACCTAAAACAAAGCTATACATTTCTACATACAATTGCAATAATTTTTTTCAAACTTACTTTGGTATGTCTATGAAAATTTTAAGTAGAATATTCAAAATTAAAAAATATTTTACTATAGAGGCCGGGTGATAGCACAGTGGTAGGGCCAATTGCCTTGCATGTGGTTGACCCAGGATGGACCTGGGTTCGAACCCCAATGTTCCATACGGTCCCCCAAGGCAGGAGTGATTTTTGAGCACAGAGCCAGGAGTAACCCCTGAACATCACCAAGTGTGGCCCAAAAACCAAAAAAGAAAAAAAATCTTATTATAATGTTGCACTGGTGAAGAGGGGGGCGTGTTCTGTACATGACTGAAATCTAATCACAATCATATTTGTAATCAAGATGTTTAAAGAATTATAAAAAAATCTTATTATATAATGAATAAGTGCACATTTTACTTCAAATTTGCTCCCTTACAAAGGTACAAACTGGATGAAACCAGGAATGGATTGAAACCTCATCAAAAATGATACTGGTGCCTATATTCTGTAACATGAAAGGCAAATTACATTGTATTAGTAGGTCAACTACTTCCTACATCAGCAGGAAAAGAAGCAAGAATTGTGGGCAAAACAATGGTCTCTGTCTAATGGCCTGTCATGTTTCTCTGTGTCTTTGTTCCTACAATACACATCCATAAATATCCTGTTCCAAGCCTAGTCAAAACTACCACCTATCATGGTCACTTCAGAAAGACACTGAGGAACAAATTCTAAGTATAATGTGTAAAATTACAATTCAGAGTTAAAGAAATACCATTGCAATAGTAGACATTGTCTACAATAGTAGACAAATTTTTAAGTGTAAATATCTTCAGACATACTTCAGCTGACCTCACATGGGATAAAAATAGGCCTCAGGGGGCTAGAGTGATAATACAGAGGGTGTTTGCCTTGCACACAGCCGACCAGGACAGGCCCGGGTTTAATCCCCGGCATCACATATGGTCCCCTGAGCCTGCCAGGAGTGATTTCTGAGCACAGAGTCAAAAGTAATCCCGGAGCACTACCAGGTGTGGCCCAAAAACTAAAAACAAGTAAACAAAAAAATAGGCCTCAGCATGATTACATGACAATCATTTTATGAGTCTAATAAAACCACAAGGTTATTAGGAAAATGTGCCTAGTACTTCTGTTAAATGGGAACCATCTTCTTATTAAGGTGTTAAAATTATTTTCTCATAGCATTAGAACATTTAAAAAGCAAACAAGTATTATAAACTTTGTGCAAAATTTTATACCTTCTTGCCCTTTTGCCTTTTCTCTCTTTGGCTGTGTCTGAATCCACAATGTCTGCTCTGAGGCAGTCCAGAGTCCCTGAGAATGAGAGGTGCTCTCCAAAGTACATTCGGTAGCTGAGAGGCATGGCATCTTGAGACTGGATTCCTGTGTGACTCAGCAGAGGCTTGAAAACAACCTGGAAGACAGGATGTGTTTTCCTTAGCAACTCATGTGGTTCCTCACTACAAATTTCTCTTATCCTAGCTCAGTACTTAAAATTACATGGTGTGAAGGAAAGGTCTTTAAAACTAATAAAGCTAATAATAAATAAAATTAAAAGTTTTGCTTTCTTGAAACTTAGCAGTATTTTTGAGTAGATAACATGTGTTACTCATTATCTTCAAATGAATCATAAAGACAAACATTCCTCTAATCCTGAGCCTTAGTGGTTTTTTTTAATATATATAAAATCTTTATTTAAGAATCATGTTTACAAGCATGACTGTAGTTGGTCATAAACAGAACACCCACCCTTCACCAGTGCAACCCACCACCACTCTTCCTTCCCCACAATATGAAGCTGACCACAAAGAGTGGTGAGTGTAGTTAGAGAAATAACTACACTAACAATTATCATGACAATCTTAATGAGTGAGAGAAGTAGAATGCCTGTCTTGAATACAGGCAGGGGTGGGAGGAGTCTGAGTGTTTAAGGAAAATTAAATCCATTAATCTAAATAGTCAACTTCTTGCCTTGAAAAGAGGTATGCATATCTACTGTGTCCTCCTAAAAAAAATCTTGAAAGTCAATTAGGTTAAAAATCATCTGGGGGCTGGGCAGTGGTGCTGGAGGTAAGGTGCCTGCGCTAACCTAGGACGGACCGCGGTTTGATCCCCCGGTTCCCCATATGGTCCCCCGTGCCTGCCAGGAGCGACTTCTGAGCGAATAGCCAGGAGTAACCCCTGAGCGCCACCGGGTGTGACCCAAAAACAAAAACAAAAAAAATCATCTATAAATACATATTATGATTAAGTACAGCTAGTGGTTCTAACAACTATTTAACACCGATTGTCTGACAAAAACTTCCTTTACATACAAGAAGTATCACTTATGTTTATGAAAAAATATCACTAGTTTAGCCTGAGCTCAAGGATCCCTAATCAATAAGAACATCAGATCCCATCACTGTTCAGTTGGCTTGTTCTCTGCAGTGTGCCCCACCCCCATTCTGCTGCACACTGAATTCAGGTGCTGTGTTGGCTCAGGTTTTCTTCTGCTCTTCCTTTCCACTAGCTCTCCTCCTTTCAGGATTCTTGAAGCTTAAAAACATTCTACCAAATGGACCAGAATCAAATAACAATACCTAAGTCCGAGTCTTCAAATGGCCATGGGTCTCATTATCTGTTTCTGCTTTCAGGAGGAGGGCTTTGCTCATGAAAAGTTGAAGGCTTAACAGTACAGAACTCATACTACTCGACTCAGTGGAAACTGAGACAGGAATCCTCCCTTGAATTCCTAATCACATAGTATGTTTTGGGTTTGCTTCATCTTCTGCAAGGTTCAAACCAGTCTCTATCTTTCATTATCTTTATATCTCCATTATAAAAGAGATATCCTTTATCCCTCATTAATCCTCCATAGCTGCCAGAGAGTCACCAGGGTCATAAATAGCAAAACACTGGGGCAGGCAGGCAATCCTCAGGATCAAATCTCGACCTCTCTGACCTATCTCAGTAGTCTCCAACAATGTACTTTTTGAGACCACTCTTCTTTTGCACAGAGATTTTGTGAAGACAGTCATTAAAAAGCTTTACATCACTCTCTATAGGCAGCTCCATTGGCAGAGCCAGCGTTAAGTACTGCTTGGATTACCTGAGCATCAGCAAGCTGAACTGCAGGAAACCCTGGATTGGCTTCTTCGATGCCTGCTTCATCATCCTGACTCGTACTATGTTGAGAATGTGTCCCATCCAGTGTGTTCTGGTCACTAGATAAGACTGTGTTGAAATCTGAGGCTGAGGGTATCGTAGGAAGATTGGGTGCAACACCTAGCAGAGGGAACAATAAAGAGCAGAAGTTACCTTTTTGGGAAATAAAAACAGATAAAAAAGCATGCAAAGTAAATTGAGAGGTCTGTTGTGAAGTCCACTGACAATTTGATTTAGGAAGGAAAAAAATCACACATGGCTTAACTTACAGATATGATGTCAAGTTTTAGTGATAGTACAGTAGGTAGGGTACTTGTCTTGCATACAGCAAACCCAAGTTCAATCCCTGCCAACATATATGTTCCCCTGATCCCACCAGGAATGATCCCTAAGCATATAACCAGGAGGAACACTGAGCACAGCCGAGTGTGAGCCTCCAAACCAACCAACCAACTAAAAAAAATACATAATAGAAAGAAGTAAAAATAAAGTAAATTTCAGAAAATATCAGTCACTCTCATTCATTAATACAGACTAGAGGGAGTCAGTTCTTTGGAAAAGTTTCTTCCCTCCATTTTTGCCTTTGTACAGAGTGTACCACAATTCCTCTCATACAAGAAGGCTGTCCCAAGGTAGCACCAAGATGGAAGAGCAAGCTGAGAGGCAGAGGAAGTACTTCTCCCTGGACACCAACCCCAATGCTATATTAGAGGTCAGTCTGCCACTATCTGAGTCCAATGAGCTCAGTGACATGGAACCAATAAAATTTGGCACCAGCCTCTGAAAAGTAGCTGTGCTCTGTCTAGTTTCAAGCAACTTTAAAAGTGGAAAAAGATATGGTGACAATACCTGTGGGCAGGCTACTGTGCCCGGATTTTGTGACTGGAGACTCTGGCACTGTGCTGCTGCCTCGATTGCCCACAGCATGTGACATCCAGTTATAGAAGCTCAGAGATGATGGCTCAGACAGTAAAGGGTGCTCAGACAGCATATCAGTGGCCATTGTGTGCCCTGAAAATAAAGTTTTATTGAGGGCAATACCATTTAACACATGATGAGCAGAAAATGTGATGAATTGGAGTTTTTTTGAAAAGTCAAGGTAGGTTATTTTTTTAACTAATGATTTCAGACACACTGACTGTTGTTGATTTCTGGAATACTGAGTCACTGATAATTATAAAATCTAATATTCTATTATAACAAATATATTCATTTTGCACTGGCCGAGATAGCATCTCTTAGCATACCTAAATACCTAAATATCAAATACGAATAAAAAATGTAAACCAGGGGCAGGAGAGACAGTTCCATTGGTAGAGCACATGTCTCACAAGTTTAAGGTTTAAGTTCAATATCAAGCATTGTCACCTGCCAGGTATAGTCATGGTGGCCCAGTCCCTAAAAACCTAACTCTCTGAGTCCAAGCACTGAAGCAATGAATCTACATAGCTGGGTCTGTTATTCACCAGAAATGGCCTCCTAAACCATGGGAGTGGAACCTATGTAAACAAGCGAACAAAAGTCTAAGTGCAGAACAACAAGGTACAAACCCAAACCACGGGCTTCCCGAAAAGCACTTCCTCAAAGATGAGGTGTAAAAATATATAATTATAAATTATAAAAAATTATATTATTATTAATTACAATAATAAATTATTATTATTTGGAACCAAATCTATAACTATCTAGAAGTAGGTCTTGTGTGCATTTCCCACTGTTCCATGGAAGAGGGTATGAAACTGTCCCTTTGATACCTGTCCTTGTCAGTGAGCTGCTTTTCACAGCGGCTCCACTGCGCTGTGGAGTACCTTCCAGAAGATTGTGGAGGCTGGGGAAGCTGCCTGTCAGGTAGCTGAGAAGGCTCTCCTTCCGTGGACTCTCCTTCACCGGCACCCCAGCACTGCGCCCCACGTGTACCGGAGAATCGGTGGCTGTGTCACCACTGGTGTAGCTCAGAGAATGGTATGGGTGAACACCCTATAGGAAGATAGCATGCTCACATCAGATCCCTAGAAGTCATGTCTGACCTTTTAGAAAAACTGCTACACTGAGAGCTTTGCTACTCTGCTACTCTTTCTAGAGTTTTGTGATGAAATCCCTAAGAAAGAAGGCTGGTATCTCTGCAGGATATTACTAAGACAAGAATGACCAGCAATTCTTTGATAAAAACCCAACTCCAAAATTATAGGTGTCTAGCTTCTATCTTGAAGAATTCAGTAAAGGGACTTAGAGAAATTCAAGTGTCCTGGTCTTAAAAATCATACCATGGAAACAGAACAAACCTAAGAGTTCAATTTTTTTTTAAAAAAAACTTAGCATGTTTTACATGTGGAGCCATGGGTTCAATTCTCAGCACCACATGATACCCTGGAAATCACCAGGAGTGTTGCCTAAGTTCTGTGCATAAGATAACCACCAAGTTTTGTTGGGTGGGGTCCAAACACAAGAACAATTGAGTCAAAAATTTAAATTTAAATTTAAACCTTCTCTGAGAGTTGCACAGCTGAGCACAAGTAGGAAGAAAATGGTACCTTAATCTTCAGTGCAGAGTCACTGTGAGTGTGAGTCTTAGAAAGTTTCCTCATTATCTCCACACCCGTGACAGGTCCAGAACCACCAGGAGGAGGTCTGCTAGCAGTCCCTTCCAGGAGCATGGTATGCTCACTTACTGTGGCTAAAAAAGTCAAAAGGCAAATGAATGAACAAGAGAAAATTGTCATGTTTTAAAACATCAACTCCAGTATGGTATGACCATACTCTCATTTACATATTCCTTGACATACTTTCTAATCTTTTGTAATATTCACTCTTATCCTTTTCTCTGTTAATATCAGCCTCTTCAGTCTTAAGAATAAAAAGTCACTTAACTTTGTTACTAAGTTCCTGAATACTCCAAATTTCAAATAAATGTACTTCACATAATGCTGTTTTGATGGATCAGAAATTTATTTCACAAAAGTAAACTTACAAAGTCAATATAGTTGTTGCCCCTTCCCAGGTCAAATGCTAACCTTACCTGATGGTCAGGCCCACCCACTCCTGGGAGGGGTACGCAGTTGCTAATTAGAAGGTCTTGGGAAAGGGATGAGAAAGAGATTCAGCAGGAGAAGCCTCAGGAGAAGGATGCAGGAGAGAGAGAGAGAGAGAGAGAGAGAGAGAGAGAGAGAGAACAGAGACAGGATAGATGCAGGGCAGCTGAAGGGAGACTGCTTAAAAGGTTAGCTTAGAAGCCATGTAAGATATGTACATGGCAGATAAGGCCTTATTAATAAAAACTTATGTCTCCTGAAATATGACTGCTGTGGATCATTTCCTCGCTGTTATCTTGAACCCTCAGAGCCGCCAAGCCAAAGAAGGTGCAGGCGCCTGGACTGGCCAAGAAAGATCTCCATCCATCATCATCCACCACCATAAAGGACTTATTAATTTAATTAATACAACAGTGACTGCACTGATAGCAAATCAGGAAGGGTATTTGCCTTGCACCTGGCTGACCCAGGTTCGATCCCTGGCATCCCTAATAGTTTCTAAGTATCATCAGGAATGATCTCTAAGCACTGCCTTGTGTAGCCCCAAAATAAAAACAAAAATAAAAAGTCAATATAGAGATTCCTACATCAGTACCACCTTGGAGTAAAGAAAATCATACTTACACAGAATTTAATCACGACAGTTTCAAGGTTGGGAAACTAATCATTAAAGACATTACTCAGACTATACTGCCAGGTATTTACAAAATTACCTGCATCAAATTCAAATTCTGCACCATCAGCACTGGTATCACTCTGAAGGCCACCTCCACTGTCCAGTCCAAGACCTTCATGTTCCTGCTCTGCAGCTGACTGTGGTTTCAGTGGTTGGGTTGGCCGATGCAAACTGACTCCTTTGAAAGCTGGGGTTACCACAATGAACTTCATCCACTGCCTTGCCAGGGCAACCAAGCCCTTTTTCAAAGTTACCAAGGCTGGAAGTCCATCACTCTGTGACAAAAGGATGTAGTCAAAAGTGAATTACTAAATTAAGCACATTGTATATATTTATTCATTCAAAATCATAATCCCATAGAGACAAGGAAACTAGAACTTTCACCTTCAATAATTTGTATAAGCACATGAAAGGACAGAATTTAGTCTCTAAGAATATC
>PVKC010024959.1:0-16671 GCA_004027635.1 Crocidura indochinensis | reverse complement strand
ACACACACACACACACACACACACACACACACACACATACACATACAGCTGAAACATGATTGATATCCAGTACCATATATGATTCCTTGAGCACTGCCAATACTGATCACTGAGCATAGAATCTGGAGTAACTCTAAGCTCAGTTGGATGTGAACTACTCACTCATCCACCCAAAAAAGATATGAATACTAATCGGGTGTATATTTGACAATTATAATAAGGGGCCAGATTGATAGCATAGACTAGGGTGTTTGTCTTGCATGGCTGACCCAGAATGGACCCGGGTTTGAAACCCAGGCAGGCATTCCATATGGTCCCTCGAGCCAGAGAGATTTCTGAACACAGAATTAACCTCTGAGACCCACTAGGTGTGGTCCCAAAGCAAACAAAAAAACTATTAAATTTATGTATAAAAGTGAAACAAAAACAGTTTCAAGGTTTATGTATTCATTCATTTATTTTTGGGCCACATCCAGTGACACTCAGGGGTTACTCTTGACTATGCACTCAGAAATTGCTCCTGGCTCAGGGATTATCTGGGAGGCCTGGGAATCAAATCGTGTCTGTCCTAGGTCAGCAGCGTGCAAGGCAAATACTTCACACGTGTGCCACTGCTCCAGACCCTAGACACAAGATTTTTATTCTTTACTTAGTTTGCTAAATAAACTATTAACTCCCATTCACTTTTTAATCTGCTTTTTTTATTTTTAATAGATTTGTCTTTTAGTGCATTTCACTGTCCTAATCAAATAATATCTTGCATTGATAAAAACATAGTTTCATTGAAAGAAATGTATTGAACTGTGGTAAGAAAATATTTCTCTTTCATATGTCAGGTATAATAGTCAAAAAAGCACCTTTTGTTTTTATAAGTGTTTATTTTTGAGCAGAAAATTTTCAATTTGACTTTGAAAAACTCTGTGAAAAATGAAAGCAAAATGACTAAACTAAGGAATTGATCTTAACCATACGTGTGCATAACCTTCATTTGCTTATTTGGAAGTGCTTAGCATCCATAATGAATGACTTTGCTATTAAAAAACAACAACAATAATAACAAAACTTTTATTTTGTTGTGTTAATTTTGTTGATGAGTTGTTTGATTATACTCAAAATGTTAAGTTCAATACATTACATATATATGATTAATGTGAATGAACAAAAATACTGTAGCTAAATATATATACATATATAGCTTCCAAGACTTTTGATCATTCATATGAGATATGATTGATTAACTGAGAAGGAAATGAAATTAAAAATATTTTCCTGGGGAAAACAGAAGAAAAACTGTGTATTCCTCAACAATAAAAATAACTAGGGGCAAACATATTCAAGGAATGTAGTACACAAAAGCAATAATGTTATTTATAACATTAATTTTTTAAGACAGGCATATGAAATATTTGACCTCTAACCCTATTCCTAGTATTTTTGTATATATTTGAGTTAAATAGTTGTGCTACCAAAAGTAAAACTGTTGAGAGTGGTTGGCGCAATTAATTTCTAGAAAGCATCACAAGACATGAGTCAAGTGTTTAGCTCATTTAAATTGGAGTTATAAAAATTTTATAGATGAATGAGAGATTCAGTGAATGTTATGTTGGAGAGAGGAAGATGAGAGGAGAGAGGAAAGGAGAATAAGGGGTTAAGTTTAAAAAGAGTGAGAAAGAAGGGAGAAGGCACAATAAGTCTGAAAATATTAAAGGAGATGTAAGGTCTTATTGGAGGAATTTATAAATACGCGAATTTGTGTCTTACATCCATTAGATCAATATCACCAAATAATTGACCCTTTTCAAGTAGCTAGAAATAAATTCTCTGGGGCCTGGGAACTTTACTAGAATTCCTTGATCATTCTTACTATGTTTTGTTTTATTTTGTTAACTCATTTCTGGATATATGCATTAGCTTCTTGTCACTATAAAAAATCACAAACTTAAGACTCATAAACAGCATAAATTTATTTTCCTAAAGTTCTAGAGGTCAGAAGTTTTAGTTTCACTGGGCAATGCTAAAGGGCTAAAGGTGTCAGTATGATTAACTTGTTGAATTTCTGTGCCCTGATTTTTTTTCTATTTTTAGGAGCTTTCTGTAGCTTTGATCTAGGGTTGCTATGTAAGTCTTCAAAGAATAATTCCACTCTGTTTACCTCACCACATCCCTTCTGTCCTAACTGTTCCCTGTTCCCGTTTTCTTTTATTTTTTGGGGGGGCCACACCCAGTGAAGCTCAGGGGTTACTCCTGGCTATGTGCTCAGAAGTCGCCCCTGGCTGGCCTGGGGGACCATATGGGGCACGGGGGATCGAACCGCGGTCCGTCCAAGGCTAGCGCGGTAAGGCAAGCACCTTACCTTCAGCGCCACCGCCCGGCCCCTGTTCCCCTGTTTTCTTAGAAGAACTTCTGTAATGGCATCAGATTTGCTAACCCAGTATAATCTCCCCATTTCAAGATTCATAAGAGAATGGCATCCTCAGTCTTTATATATATATATATATTTTATATATATAAAGTATAGATTATATAGATTATATAATATATAATTATATATTATATAATATTATATATTATATATAAAGTAGCATATTTAGATGTGAACAAATTTGTATGCTTATTTTTCCTTCCTAGAATCACCAAGCACAAAAGATCTGAAAGTGTGTATATGATCTGCTGGGTGTGTAGACTAAATAAATGAATATATAAATAAATAATTAAGTAAATAAAAGGTATGCATAAGCATTTCTAAAAATAAAAACGTTGTTTTCTTCAGAATATGATTGCAATGATTAATTTAGGGGAATAAAATAAAACAACTTTCGGGGCCGACGAGATAGCATGGAGGTAAGGCGACTAGTGGTTCGAATCCTGGCATCCCATATGGTCCCCCGTGCCTGCCAGGAGCGATTTCTGAGCATAGAGCGAGGAGTAAGCCCTGAGATTGCCGGCTGTGACCCAAAAACCAAAAAAAAAAAAAAAAAAGGAAAGAAAATAGAAAATGACTTTCAAATGTACTATGATGCAGGAACATTGATGCTTAAAATAAAATTTTAAATAAAGTGCAATCCAGATATGTGCATGCATATATGTTTGGATTCTTGCCTCTTTGTGGTCTAGACTTACTCCTTGCTCTGTACCCAGGGATCTTTTCTGGTGGGGCTGCTGAACCACACAATGTGTTGCAATTAAACTCAGATTAGTCATGTGGAAGACAAATACCTTAACTCCTGTACTATCTCTTGGTCTTCAATTCTAATATGTTTTAAAAGATATATATTCCCATATTTCTTTTTAGATGTTTGTCCTGAACAGCAAAGAACTTTAAATATGGACCTGGAGTAATAGCAGAGTGATAGGGTGTCTACCTTGCACGTAGCCAAACCAGGACAGACCGGGGTTCAATCTGCAATCATTCCAGATTTCTAAGTGCAAAGCCAGGAATAACCCCTGATCATTTCCGGGAGTGGTCTAAAAATAAAATAATCAGACAAACAAAAACTTTAAGTATGACCTCTACTAAAAGATGTTTTAAAACAGGATATTTGTGTGATTTTGCATGGCAATTATAAAGTAACTTTAACCTTGAAAGATTTAGAGAACACGATCATTAAAATATATGTGCCTTTACTTCAAAAACTTTCTGTTCCTGCAGCAAAATTGTGTAAATGTTTGGGTGTGTATTTGAACAGGATTACATGTTTTTTGCTGATAGATTCAATGAATTACTAATACTGTTAAGTGTCTTTATTCACAGACTAAGGAATGATTTATGATTTCTTTTGGTTAATAGTCAAATGTATTTTTTCACATATCCATAAAAAATGATCAACAGTTAATCATTACATTTTGCCTGCTTTGGTTTTTGATTAGGAACCATACCTGTCAGTGCTCAGGGCTTACTCCTGGCTCTGTGCTCTGAGACCACGCCTGGCAGTGCTTGGGAGACCCTATATGGTGCTGAGTATGTAACCCTGCTCAGTCACATACAAGTCAATCTCCTTACCAACTGTACTATCTATCCAGAATCAAAGTTAATTATTACATTAATCTTTTTCCTTAATTAATTCAAATGATATGGAAATGTTAATGTGGGAAAAAATGTGTGGTGTGTATTTATGCATGTAATATGTTTAAACTTTGGAGCATGACACAATTTAATTTATTCCTTTTCTACTATGTAAGTAAAGATGTAATTTTAATAAAAATAAGAAGTACATTTAAAAAGTATATGGCAGCATTATTTCTTGAAAGGATCACAGAAGCCAGGTTATTTGAAAGCTATATATAGCAGCTTTGTGCCAGAGTGGAGACAGATACGGTCACTACTTATTTTCCAATATTGTTTCCTATGAATGTAAAAAAAAGAGGATTTCTGGTCTTAAAATAATGTTGAACTATAATTTATTCCTCTCAGTATTAGCCACCAACTTCTGTAGTTCTATTCTATTTTTTAAAATAATATTCTCAGTTGATTATACAATACACTACATTCTAAAGAAGCAAATTTATCTTTGGAGATCTCAGAGAGCTAGAAACTTTTTCTGAATCCTAAACCCCATTATTCTTTGTCTTTCATTCCCATATCTATGCAACATTTGAAAAGCAAAAGAAAAGAAAAAGAAACATCTAACCTTTTTGTGACTTGGTGTCCAAAGCAATTTATCATCTTGATAACTGTCCTCAGAAGGTTTTCCAAAGTGTCCATACCTATACAAAAGTTAAAGAGAAATAGTAGGTATATGATATATGTTATAAAGTCTAAGGATGAGTTATTAACTAAGGAAACAATTATGCATACCATGAAATTATTTTTAAATTACTTCATTTTGTAAATTGTGCTCTTAAAGTATGATATTTGGATTATATATTATCTATATGGTTTTGTTAGTTTCACAGACTTGTATAATAATAAATTATCTACAATTTTTCTTTTATTTAGGAACAGTGTATATATGTATGAAGCCACATCTTGATTGGTTCTTTTGGTTTACATGTTAAAAAGATGTTTCCCCATTGCCTCCTCATCTGGCTTTTCCCCCTCCCCTTTGGGGTGGGCTTTGTTTATCCCAATGAAGACTGGTTTGGAGGCCTGGAGAGGAAGCTGCGGTCTTGGCTGGTGATTTCACACGGTGGAACAACTTGCTTGTCCGTGAACGGCTTATGTGTGAACAGCTTGCAGTGTGATTTTCTGGGTTGCTATACCTTCCCAACTGTGCATAGATTATTTCCTGTGTCAGAATTGCTGCTGGACCTGCATCTCTTGTCCTACCTGAACTTACATGAGGATCTGTCTCCCTTTCTGGGGATTGTGGAGCACACAAACAACATTTCACAGTAGGAAATGATTTTCTGAATCTCTTTCATTTGGGAAATGCAAATTTTAAAAATGAAATCTCACCTCCATAATATTTTAAATAAATGTTTTATACAATGACATATTTTCCTGTTTTCTTCATTTATACTCACTGTGAAGTAGTTTATACTCAATATTTATAAAATAATTAGTATCTATAAACAAATTTAAAATATTTATAATACAGGGGCCGGGCGGTGGCGCTGTAGGTAAGGTGCCTGCCTTACCGCGCTAGCCTTGGACGGACCGAGGTTCCATCCCCCGTGCCCCATATGGTCCCCCAGGCCAGGGGCAACTTCTGAGTACATAGCCAGGAGTAACCCCTGAGCATCACTGGGTGTGGCCCAAAAAACAAAAACAAAAACAAAATATTTATAATATAACAAAACTAGTTAAATACATGAAATACTTTAAATAAAACAACAGAAACGAATTAAACCTAGATCATCTGCATGTAATCCTGTACTGTAGTAACAACCCCAACAGAAACTTTTTAAGATAACGCACTTGTTGAATGCTACCTATCATGGAAAATAATGTATTTATCAAAAATTATTATTAAAGATTGTCTTTGAGAAATGCACCTTTTTTACCTTCAATTCTGGTTGAGTTTTTTCATAGTTCTTACATTTTTTTTTTTTTTTTTGGTTTTTGGGCCACACCCGGTGACGCTCAGGGGTTACTCCTGGCTACTCGCTCAGAAGTCGCTCCTGGCAGGCACGGGGGACCATATGGGGAACCGGGGAATCGAACCGAGGTCGGACCTAGGTTAGCGCAGGCACCTTACCTGCAGCGCCACCGCCCGGCCCCCAGTTCTTACATTTTTAACAGGTAAAATAGGTAGTCTATTTTAACAGATAAAATGATACACAGAAAAGACATTGTTTAAAGATATAATAACAGCTTAATGCTTTCATATATTATTTTTCTTTATCATATTTAATTGTGATTTATGGATATAATTTCCAACAATACTTTACTCTTCTTTTCTCAAACATCAAGAGTTTGTTAATATCGAACTCCAGTTAGGAATGAAAAGTTGAGGGAAAAAAGATAAAAATCTTGGTATGACCAGTTTTACAAAACACTGTGGATTAATTCTGACTTTCACACCATAAACTTTATATCTGGGCAGAGAAATTCATTGTGTTGTAGGTTAAGCAACATTAAACTTTAAAACACCACCATGATTTCATCCTCTGAGCATTTGGGAAACTTTTATATTTTAGTCCAGTTGCATATTTAATGGGTTATACTCTACTAGGCAGCAGCAGTATTATGAAACTTCTGAATAATTGAGGTCTATGGGAATGACATATAGGAATGTTATTAGGATTTTTTAATTTTATTATAGTCAATTAGACACTGATATGCTAATAACTTTTGAGATTGTGCATTTATCTGCTGAAGAGAGCAGGCATGGAAAAATTATCTGTGTTCTAACTCATACACTATAGCAATATAGAAATATTCACAACCAAAATTTTAAATATTTTGTTTACTCAGCAGAGTAAGGGAACTCTGGTGACAAGAAGGACAAATGCTCTTAGCTATTATTCACGAAGCCTCTTAAATAACGTTAATAGATACAGCATTTAAATTACTATACCCACTAAATCTGTATCTTCGTATTAATTTATGCTTGTTCAGGCAAAACAAACATGTTATTTCATTGCACTATGCTCAGCTCTTGGGTTTCATTCCATTCAACCATTCCACATGACTAAAATTGTTTTCTAATACTTTGCAGCAGTATGGACAATATGCTCAAAACTGTGATAAACAAACATAATGATGAAAGTCTATGGAAACAATTTGCTTTAATCATTTGAATCTATCCATCAAGTCATATTACGATTTAGATTTCTTCAAATGCTTTTTCTCACTTGTTCAGAAAATCATTTCTGAATGATTTAGATACCTGAATTCCACTTTGGGGTTTCTTGCTTTTTGTCTCTTATTCTCCTTTCAACCCTCACTTTATTTGATGGGTCTATTTAGTCATTTATCATATCCTTGTCAGCCTAGAAAAGTCATGCCCTAATAAAGGTTTTAGAAAAAAGCCGTGACTATGGCAACAAAAAAGTAACATAGAAATAGATCAAATATTTATGTGTTCCATATGAATCATATCTCTTTTAACTAAAAAGAAAGTCTACACATGCTAATTATCAAAGTTGTCTCTCAGACACTCATTTTACGATCTCTATTCCCACCAGCTTTGTATTATTCCTCCATTTTCCAGCCCCATTTCACACATTGGTCGCAAGAATAATTTTGCCTGTGTACCTAATGGAGCCACTCTGTTCACAGTGACACAGGTGGACCCATGTGCTCTTAAATCTCTACTTTCATAGAATTTTTATGAGAGCAAAATAAATACTAATGAATATTTATCTTATACATTTTACTGAACCAAATGCTTTCACTCCATTGATAAACATACAGTGACAAGAAGTGTTCGTTCTCCTGAGAATGTAAAAATATGTGTGAGAGAAAATAAGAGAAATAGAAAGGGGAGAGAGAGGGTGAAAAGAGAAACAAACAGAGACAGAGACAAAAAGAAAGAAAGAGATAATAAAGCTAAAAAGTGTAATTAAAAAGCCCAATCATTCTACTTCCTCACTTGTTGACATTTTTAGTTATGTGTAGTTATTTCTCTAACTGCATTTACCACTCTTTGTAGTGAGCTTCATATCATGAACCGATCATTCTGTCCCTCATCTCCAGGAATGATTTCAATAATGTATTTTAAAAGCCTATCACGAACACAGGCCGGAGGGAGGAGGGAGATTGGGGCATTGGTGGTGGGAATATTGCACTGGTGAAGGGGGGTCGTTCTTTTTATGACTGAAACCCAACTACAATCATGTTTGTAATCACTGTGTTTAAATAACGATATTAATTAAAATAAAAAGAAGTGGACATATTAGTATGTGAATATAATCTTCATTTACTCTTAAAATATGTATTAAATAGTGCTTAATCTTTCCCTTCCTTCCTTTCTTCCTTTTTCTTCCTTCTTTCCTTCCTTCCTTTTCTTCCTTCTCCTTTCTCCTTTCCTTCCTTCCCTATTTTCTTTCTTTTACTTTCTTCTTTCCCTCTCTCCCTTCTTTCATTCCTTTCTTTTTTCTTTCTTTCTTCCCTTCTTCTTCCTTCCTTCCTTCCTTTCTCTTTCTTTCTTTCTTCCTTTCATTTCTTTTTCTTTCTCTTTCTTTTCTTTCTTTTTTCTTTCTCTGTCTTTCTTTCTTTCCATCTCTTTCTTTCTTTCTTTTTTCTTTCCATCTCTCTTTCTTTCTGTCTTTCTTTCTGTCTTTCTTTGTCTGTCTTTCTTTCTTTTTTTCTTTCTTTCTTTCTTTCTTTCTTTCTTTCTTTCTTTCTTTCCTTTCTATATTAAAAACTCACTTATTTACTGATAAGAGATTTTTATCTGGAAGATGACCTTTTACAGTAATCCAGAAAAATGACTTATTATTCAGGTATTAGTTTAGAAACTTTCGATTTATAAAAATGTATTGATCTTGCATAATCCTAACATCTCTCCTAAAATTTGAAATGATTATGTTTAGAGGATGTGTATATATTCCAATTTAAAGCAATAATGACTTACGCTTTGTATTTTTAAAAGTTTATGAACATTTCCAACCATAAATTTAAGAGTGCTCCCATTTTGAATAATATTTTATATGGTTGCTTTATTTAGAAATCAAGTGAGAAGAAAGAAAGCAACAGATTTCAGAGTTCCCCCTAACAAAGAGCTACTTAACAATGCAAATCTACTCTGAATCGAAGTGTGAAAAATAAACATTATTTTTAAATGTATCACACAATTTAATTATTCTAGTAAGATTAATCAGCTATAAAAATGCCCTTGATGATTAGATTACTTTTTAATCATAGATAGATTGAAATTACATGAAAATACTTTGTGCCTCTTAGACAAACACATGAATTATTTTTGTGTTAACAAGCTAGTGAATTACATTATTTAATTTTCTAATGTTAAGTCAGCCTTGCTCTCCTGGAATGAATCCAATTTTATCTCCCAATTCATGATTCAGATTTTAAATATAATATTCGAGAGTTTTAAATTCAAAACCATGTATGAGATACACATGTTATTTTCTATATATCTCATCTTTCCAACAGTTTTTGGGTCAAGACTGCACTTATAAAATAAGATGAAAGTTCTGGATTAGATTTGATTAATCTTAATATCATGTAATTTTAAAAGCTGGATACTCACAACATAAATCAAGCCTTTAAATTAATTGCAAACTTTTAAATAAGAACATAATCTTATCAAAGATGTATATCAGTTATTGTGTTATTTTTGAGTCATTAACTAGTATGTTCTCAATAAATAAAAGGGAGTTTATGGAGCTGGAGAAATGGTACAGCGATAGTGCATTTTCCCTGTGTGTGGCCAACCTGGGATCGATCCCTGTCATCCCATATGGTCCTCTGAACCCTGAACCTGCCAGAATCATGTCGGAGGACATAGCCAGAAGTAACACCTGAGTTTTACTGGGTGTGACCCAAAAAAACAAGACAAAAAAAAAACAAAAAGGAATTTTATAAGTAATAAAATTTTTTGTTATTTTATTTTATATTAACCCTGATACTATATCATTTTGCCCTATTTTTTATTTCATTTTTATCTGATTTTGTTAATCATTGAAGACTTTGAAATTTTTATATCTTGTCATTTTTATTTCAATAATATCCATTTTATATCTTAATTTATATTATGTGCACAATAAGACATTCATTTTATTAGCATTATGTATCTGGATATTGGTTCTTTGTTTAGTTTTTGGTTTTTGGGTCACACTAGCAGTGCTCAGGGGTTACTCCTGGCTCTAGGATGTGAAATCGCTCCTGGCAGACTCAGGGTACCATATGGGATGCTTGGATTCAAATCATCATCCTTCTGCATGCAAGGCAAATGCCTTAACTCCATGCTATCTCTCTGGCCCCTGTATTTTGCTTTTTTATGTAATTTTTGCTTATATTTCACTTTCATTATTTTTAAATGTCCATTATTTTCTCTTTGCATACCCAATATTTGTTTGTTTGTTTGTTTTTGGTTTTTGAACCACACCTGGTGACTCTCAGGAGTTACCCCTGGCTATGCTTTCAGAAATTTCTCCTGGCTTGGGGGACCATATGGGACATGGGGATCAAACCACAGTCCATCATAGGCTAGCACAAGCACGGCAGATGCTTTTCCCTTGCGCCACTGCTCCAGCCCAAACAATTTATTTTTCATGATTAATATGTGGAATTTTCTGAATATCCATTTATCATTTATTTCTTTTTTTTTTTTTTTTTGGTTTTTGGGCCACACCCAGTGACGCTCAGGGGTTACTCCTGGCTATGCGCTCAGAAGTCGCCCCTGGCTGGCCTGGGGGACCATATGGGGCACGGGGATCGAACCGCGGTCCGTAGCGCGGTAAGGCAGGCACCTTACCTTCAGCGCCACCGCCCGGCCCCTATCATTTATTTCTAACATCACTGTGCTAAAAGATATATGTCAATATGTAAAGCTATCTTTAATCTGGTCGATCAATTACTTAAGAAATTATTTTAACTGTTCCACAGATTTTTGAAAATAAAAATATTCTTCAATGTGTCTCAATAGCATTTATGTATCAGGTTATTATTGTTTTACTTACCTACACTTTTAATATTGTATTTAAAAATGTGTTTGGGAGCCGGGAGGTGGCGCAGGAGGTAAGGTGCCTGCTGCCTTGCCTAGGACGGACCACGGTTCGATCCCCCGATTCCCATATGGTCCCCCGTGCCTGCCAGGAGCGACTTCTGAGCGCATAATCAGGAGTAACCCCTGAGCGTCACTGGGTGTGGCCCCCCCAAAAAAAATAAAAAAATAAAAATGTGTCTGCCTGTCTGCGGACATACCTATCTATCACTGACAGAGGCATATTTGACAAATCTGTAATTAAAAAAGATATTTTTATTTCTCTTTGTAGTCTCAGTTGCTATTTTAAATACATACACACACAAAATCACCCTAAATGATGACAGGTTGCCAAGTAATTTTTATCAACTCTTTAAATACAAAAGTCAATCAATATCTGACAGATTTCTCATCTAATCTTGTTTTAGAAGAATTTTGTTTTCAAGATGTTTTATTAATATAATCTAGCCTTTTATACTTTCCTTTTACATTATTTTATATTAGACACTTAAGTTCTTATATATCTCATGGTTTTTTTTTCTCCTTGTGTCTGTGATACATGTACGCAAATATAGATTGTTATTCATGAACTGCAGATTTTATTATTACCAGAAAATTGCTATATAAAATTCACCATTTAAACTCTTAATTTTGCCACAATTTTCCTTTCTGGACTTTCATTATGTGAATATGTTCTGGATTTTCTTACTCATTTTCCATAAACTTTGAACTAATTTAAAGTTTTAAATTTTATCCTGTGAATCTATAATTTTACCTCTAAACTCATTGTATCTCTCTTTGACTCTAATATATAATTTAAATTGCTTATTGGGTTTTCTAAAACAACATTATTCTTTTTTTTTCTGAAAGTTGCATACTGTTCGTTTTCAGGGTGATTGGGTCATTGTATAATGTCTTGCTTCTTTATCACAATTCCAATACTGTCTTATCTTTAAAGATCATTAGAATACTAATTTAACATACTTACCAGGGACTCTAATTCTGAATTATTTCTGTTTCTTATTTTGTTATGTATTGAATCTTCTATTAGATGTTTTAATTCTAATAGAAATACATTTTTCTATAGATTGATTGCATAGAAAACATTTTATTTTTAAAAGCTTATGCTATCTTAAAGAACTTGGTATGTCAGGTATTAGTGATATTGCTATTGTCATTTTTCTCACTTTCCTTTCCTTTACCTTTATTTTTCTTCCCTTGTTAATTTCCTTTCTCTTTACATTCCTTCTTCCCTCTTTCTTTTCTTCTGTCTTCCTTTTTCTTTCTTTCTTCATTCTTTTTTCTTTCTTCTTCCTTCTTCCTTCCTTTTTCTTTCTTCCTTTTCTTCTTTCTTTCTCTTTCTTCTTTATCCTTTTTTCTTTACCTTTTTTTGCTCCCTTGTTCATTTCCTTTTTCTTTTTCTTCTTCCCTTTCTTTCCTTCCTTCCTCTTCTTTCTTTCTTGCTTTCTTTCTCCTTCCTTCCTTTATTTTCCCTCTCTTTCTTATTATTTTTTAGTTCTCTTTCTTCTAACAGTTTTCTGAAAATTCAGAAATGCAACAATTCCTCTGAAAAACAATCTCACCTGCCTAAGTTCTAACAAGGGTGACTTCAGCTGGTATTTAGAAGCTATGTGAAAGACTAGATGTTTTAGTTTATGCTTTACCAATGGACCAGCTCTAATAGGCATGTCTTTACCGAAGAGATATATGCTCTATTTTGGGTAGGTCGTTTTCCTAAGCTAAGAATAGAAGCCAAGGGTACCTCCTGTATATTCTATACCCGTCAAGTCTTACGTCAACATAGTGTCTAGGAAATGCTATGCTGTCTCTGCCCTGTAGTGCTGGCATTACTCACACCGTCCTGGAAGTACTCAGCAATATTACATGATGCCAGATATCAAAACAAATAGGAACTTACTACATGTAAAGCATGTACCTTGGCTGCTATCCTATCATTCACGTTATCACACAGCTCTTTTTTTTTCTGATATTTGCTTATTTTCACTGTATTTTCATATTGTATGGAAATACTTCTAATTATAGAACTCAATGAAAAAGTTTAGTTCAGAATATTAAGACATGCATGTAAAACATTGAAAAAGTCACTATTACAATACTCACTATTGTAACTATTATAACAGTACTAAACATTGCTAGACAATATATATTCAGGAGGCAATTGAACATAGCATAATAATTTCTCGGATATTTTATATCTTAGTGATAATGTCATTTTATGGACTTATGTTCAAAGAAAATTTTGATGACAGCATAATGATAAATATCCCTGAAAACAAACAGCTCTCATCTTTTGACAGTTCAAGTCAGAGCAACATTACCTTGGATTAATTATATATTTGGGATTGCCTGATATCCAAGTATTGTCCATTTAATGTGCAAACTATGAAGTTCACTTATGGTCAGTCATAAATCCTAAAGTAAAATAAAAAACTGTTTCTCTCTTAAGAGGTGAAGTTTATAAAGGTAATTTTTCTTGTACTTTTAAATACTGTGTACTCTGAATCAAGGCAGGTCATTACAGATACAGCTAAGTATTATGGTGAGAATCAAGACTTCTCAGACCCCAGTTTAACAGAGCAAGAATCTCTGGTGAGCATATGCACATATCTATAAACTTTGGTCTTATCCATAGAGCCTCAAAGTTAACACGGTTCATCAAATATCTTCAAGACCAAAAGATGCTACAATACCCTACTGACCTCCCTGAATCTATTTGCTTATGATTTACAGCTTTAAACTATTATGTAGCTCTCTTCTACCTCAATAATTAATTGAAAAAACTTGATCCACAGTCCTTTGGTTGTTTTCCAAATAAATCTATTAAGTACAGATAAGTGATTTGGGGATGTATTTAAGATGAAGAAAAGTGTGTATAATTTGTGTGGAAAATTATTGATTAAAGGATATCACCACATTTCATGATCATATGCCAGTGAAAGAGGTGACTGACTCCTCATAAAGCAGGGTTCTCCAGGAGACTTATATAAAGGGTAGAGAAAGAAAGAATCTTGAAAAGGGGATCTAGTGCTTTTCTTTACCACAAGAGGGGAAATGCCTGCGTAAGTTTAGGACTAATGGGATTCTTCTCTGGGAACCTGCATAGTTACAGACCTCATTCCACATCAGCTTCAGAGTTGGCCATAAAGTCACACTATTCCCCCTTGGTCTAGCCATCATGAACATAATCCCTGCTACCTAATTTTTCAAGGGGCTTAGGGACTCAGACGTGACCAAGGGATTTTTCTCTGCACAAGACGAAATGTAATACTAATACTCACCTGGTCATTCCCAGGCTCCTACTCTTTGTTCCTAGAAAAGGATTTTAGGAGGAGACAGATTGAATTAAAAGGAGTTTATTTAGGAATGAGGAATGGGGGAAAGAGAGAGAGATTTGTAAAAATGCAGCATGGGATTCTCTAGAATAAAATAAATAAAGTATGTATCTCAGACACAGCCAGACCACAGCCCCACAGTGAGGTAATGCATTATAAAATAGAAAAGTACAGAGTAGAAGAGATGCAGGTGAATACATATCTTTACTCTGCCATGAGAGTTTATATATAAAAGAGTATACACTTTATATATAGGTTATATAGTCTCCTACTCGGTTGATTGTGAAAGAGGAGAGTTTAGAGCCTATGATAGTATTTTTTATAGTCTTAGCATGACTGTTTGTTTCCAGCCATACAATCCCTTACATTTAGTGTTCTAGCCATGTTCTGGGCTAAAATTCAACATTTCAATATTTTTGAAGGATCCAAAGCTGGTCTATAAGTCTCAAAGACCTCTTATCTTTGGATAAATGTAAGTTCCAAACAGTGTTTCCAGAACACACTATCAGATTCTCTGAACCTTTTTGTCAGCAGATATAGTAAGCATAATCAAAAGTATCCACTTCAATACTGTATATAATATTTTATCCTCTAGATATTAGAGAATCATTTTACTCTGGAACAGAAATATTTATTTTAACAAGACAACAACAAAAAAGTATATATATACAATATTATATACAATATATACAGTATATATAGGAAGGCATTCTCTAATGTAAAAATGTATCTTGATTTTACCTTTGCACTTTACACAATGCTATTATTTGAAGTAAATGGAATCTTAGTCTTCAATTCAGAAATGTTGTTTGAAAAGTATTGATAGCAGACGAAAAGAATTGTCAAACTGCAATCTTAGTGAGTGATTTATTTATTTTATTTTATTTATTTATTTATTTTTTTTTTTTGGTTTTTGCGTCACACCCAGCAGCACTCAAGGGTTACTCCTGGCTCTATGCTCAGAAGTATACTGAAATACATTGTGGATTAAGAGCAAGAAATATCCAATATAAGAAGCACAAAGGTAGAAAATTTCTAAAGTTGGATATTTTAATCGTAGTTCATTAATTGCTTGATTGTCCTTAACTTCTCAAATAACTGCATTTCATTGCATATTTCTAAGATATTTTTTTCTAATTTTAAATACTTCATACAATAATGCCAATATTTGCGGTAGAAAGATATTCTCAAAGAGACATCAAAATGAATCTTTTTAGGAATAAGAACATTTTCTCAGTACTTAGCAGAGGGCTTGCGCTTTGCTATCATTGTCAGACTTATGGATGAATCTTTTATCAAGTTAACATTGTGAATTTAAATCATTAAAATATGTACCTTAGCTTCAAATAAAACATTGTACTGATAAATGGAAACCTTGATCACGTCTGTTATTAAATCTGAATGAAAAAAGAGTGCTTAATTCTTGCTTAACTATTTAAAAAAAACTTTGAGAATATCAAATTTAGAAGTTACCAATAAAGATTCTATTTAATAATTTTTCAACATAAAAATTGTTTAATTTGAGTACTATGGGCTAGTTACTTAATTCTAGGATAATTCGTAGCTAAGATTTTCAGTTATGACCATAGAATTGTCAAGTTATTCAGACACATCTTTACAGAACCATTAGGTCAATAATATAAAATGTCCATTGAAAGTGCCCAAAATTTACTTATGTTTATAAACTAATGGAGCTTCCTATATGTATATAAGAGACCACACAGACATAAACTTGCAAAATAGAAACAGTAATACCACTATCAAGATATTACCTTATTTAACTATGGTACCATGAGTATCTTTTAATGTAGCAGCACTCATTGCTTGTAAAGCATTTCTCTCTCTCTTTTTAATTTGAGGTCACACCTGACAATGCTCAGGAGTTACTTCTCACTCATTCAGAAATTATTCTTGGTAGTGCTTAGGGAGCCAATTGGGGTGCTAGAGAGTGAATGCCTAGTCTAGTGCATATAAGTGCTTTACCCAGTCTACTATCATTCTATACCTGTAATTTTAAACATACCTAATAGCTGAAACTATCTTATGCAGATGAAAAATGCAGAAATATGTGTGGTCCCAGAATCTGTTAGGAGTGATTTTTGAGCACAGAGCCAAGAGTAACCCCTGAGTGTTGACTTGTGTAGCTCAAAAACAAACAAAAAAACAGAAAAGAAAGAAAGAGGGGCTGGAGAAAGATAGCATGGAGGTAGTGTGTTTGCCTTGCATGCAGAAGGACGATGGTTGGAATCCCAGAATCCCATATAGTC
>PVKC010024958.1:0-16688 GCA_004027635.1 Crocidura indochinensis | reverse complement strand
CCCGGCAATGCTCAGGGGTTACGCCTGACTCCATGCTCAGAAATTGCTCCTGGCAGGCACGGGGGACCATATGGGGCACCAGGATTCGAACCGATGACCTTTTGCATGAAAGGCAAGCGCCTTACCTCCATGCTATCTCCCGGGCCCCAGATAATTTCTTTGTAGGGGGCCTCCAGGAAGAGCATAAGAGACAGGGTAGAGTTAGGTGGCTTTTCAAGTAATTCTCAATCAACTAGGTAGGCAGGTCTATGCAACGGCGAGAGGATGCTGTGCTGTTCAAATCCTGTGGTTATGAGGATGACCCAGGACATCCCTGCAGTCCCAGGGGACAGGAACTCCAGGGATAGCAGTGCTTAGGAGTTTCAAGGATTACACCCAGCAATACTTGGATTATCATGTGGTACCTAAGATTGAGCCAGAGTTAACGATATGCAGGTTATACCTTAACCCCTGTAACTATCTCTTACATCCTTATTGGTTATTTTAAATATGAGTTGAAAATGTAAGTAGGACAGTTGACTCATGATTCCATGGACTGCTTCTCCATAGAATTCTAAATAAGGAAGATCAATCAGAGCTGGGGAGATGATTCATGTAGCCAGAGTGATAGCACAGCAGGTAGGGTGCTTGCCATGCATGCAACTGATCTGGGTTTGATCCCCTGACATTCCATGTGGAACCCTACACCCCACTAGAAGTGATTCCTGAGCTCAGAGTCAGGAGAAACCCCTGAGCACATCTGGTATGGCCCAAAAACCAAACAAACAAAAAATGGAGGAGATGATTTAGAGATGGGCTATGCATGACTTGCATGTAAAAGCCCCAGTTGTATCCCTGATACCACATTGCCTCCCAAGTGCTCTCAGGAGTTATACTCCCTCTCTATTCCCATACTGACTATGTGTCAACACAAAAAAGAGATGGATCCATTTAAACTTGACTTATAGAAATAAGATGAATGCCCTGCTTACAAAGCTAAACACATAAAGAGAGAACAAGAAGCATACAGATGGTTTTGGAGGTTCATTTCCTGTCAGGAACAGGATCTAAAAGGCTTCCAGGAAAGAACCATGGTTATTGATAAAGGCAAAGTTTGTAGTAACTTTCCTGGGTCTAAATGGAACCTGAAAGAAACTGTAGACACTGTTGGCTAAAGCCAGCCACTGACTTAGCAACCTGAAAAGATAGAGACTTACTGTAGAAAATAGCAGCGAGCTAGGCCTCAAATGATTCTCAAATTGACTGGTTCAATTCCCAAGTCACTGGAACGACAAAATTTTCCAACTGTTGGTACAAGAACAAAAGCTAAGGCTACTATAAAGTCATTGTGTCATAAAAGGAAAAACAAAAAGAATAGAAAAAAATCAAACTGAACCAAAACCACTCACTAAAAATAAAAATTTAGCAAAGAAAGATTCCAAACTGCGGGGCCCAGGAGATAGCATGGAGGTAAGACGTTTGCCTTTCATGCAAAAGGTCATCGGTTCGAATCCCGGTGCCCCTATGGTCCCCCGTGCCTACCATGAGCAATTTCTGAGCATGGAGCCAGGAGTAACCCCTGAGCGCTGCCGGGTGTGACCCCCCAAAAAAAATTCCAAACTGCCTTCAAAAACAAACGAAAAAGTGAGATTGCCAAAAAGAGTAGTAACTGAAACACTGCTTCCATTTGAGATGCAACAAATTATGTAAAACAATCTAAAAAAGTTTAAAATAAGTATGTTTATGATGTTCAAACGATTGGATAAGTTATTACTTAAACTATCTACTTCCACAAATATAGTTTGCACAACAGAAAATAAACTTCTATTTGCACAAGCAGAGGCAATACATTTTTGTATCCCTGGTGCCATAAACCTCCCACCTGATGTGGTCCCACTGGTCCCCAGCCTGAGCAACACCACATCGTCAGATCTATCAAGTTATACAGCCTTATCAAGCATAGTCAGAAATGGTTCAGGGTACCCTAAGCACTTGTAGGGACTCCACCCCATTAATAAATGACAGACCCAGAGTTGTCTGTTTGCTTTTTAAGGAAACACAAATCTTTAATCAACTGAGATTCCATGATTTACAATCTGTTACTAATAATTTTCCACACACATAATTCCAGCACCACACCCATCATCAGTGTAACCAACTCCTTTCCTCAAGGAAGATCCAGCATAGTTGGTAAAAATTAAATAATTGGGGATGCCAAGATAGTACTGTAGCGAGTAAATTGTTTGTCTTGCATGCAGAAGGCTCTGATTCAATCCCTGGTATCTATATGGTCCCCGGAGTACCCCTTAGAGTGGTACTTGAAAGCAGAGTCAGGAGTAAGCCTTGAGCACAACTGGATGTGGTCTAAAAACATCCAAACAATAAAACAATGGGTAGAAGGCATCTGCCTTACATGTGGCAGACCTAGGTTCAATACCTGGTATTCTTTATGGTCCCAGAGCCCACCAAGAGTTATTCATGAACAAAGAGCTAGGAATAAGCCCTGAGAACAACCAAGGTTTACTTAGCAAAAATAAACAAAACAAAACAAAAAAATTTCAAGTAATTGGAAATTGAGAAATTCACCCCAAAGTAAGACTTGATTGAACTTGTAAAGCACCAAAAAGCAACCAAGAGATAAAAGAATAGAGTGCTACATTCTGAAGCCAACTTAAAAGGAACATCAAAAGTAGACAATCAAGGGAATGAGAAAAAGCAATTAAAATCTTGGAAATTTGGGGGCTGAGGTTTTGCTCAGGGGCTAAAAGTGCTTCCCTTGTGAACATGCTGCCATTATTTTGACCCACATATACCAAGCATTGTTCCAGCCTGCAGCTCTGGTGTCTGAGAACCCAGAGCTATGACAGATTGTGACAAATTCTGTACACAACCTGATGGCTGCAAGAAGGACAACTAGAGCATGTGGTCCCTAATGAGTTCTACAAGCAAAGATGCTTACCCCCACAGCAGGAATTATAACTCCTGCAAGCATAGGGTATATCAACAATTTCCAAAGAGCACTATGACCAGAATGTGAGTGAGTGCCAGGATGAAATGAGCTCATAATTCCTGCCAAGCACATATGCAAGCACTGCAACTATCATAAACAATTCAAAAGAAACAGATATTACAATCTCTTCTTTAGTCATCCAGTTCTGCCTGGAGTTAACCAACACCACCAGTTTCTCTTTTTTTTTTCAGAGATTCTTTACTTAGAAAACAACTGTGTGAATTGTAAAAGGTAGACAGCTATACTCATTCTGCAATTTGCTTTTAATCAGTTATAATTTATATTTTTAAAAATTTAGATATTTTAAGCATGACATATGATTTTGACGTCTAAAATTATATAATTATCCGCACTCAAAAGGTTCCCTTGTATCCATTTCACTGAATTTTCTGTTCATTTTTCTATTACATTCTTCAGTAACAACAGATAAAATTTACTTCATCAGTAGGAAATCTGTAAGAGTTACTCGAATGAGATTACTCATGTTGGTTGTATCTCTCAGCTTATTCCTCTATATTTCTGAATAATACTCTATCACAGACAAATGGAATGGTGTATGTGCATTCCTTATATTATATTTAATAGCTTAATTTCCTTACCCATTCAACCACTGAAGAACAGTAGGTTTATTTCTGAGATTATTATAAATAAGGGTTCTATGAACATTCAAGTCTTAATATGGACATAACATGTTCAATTTTTTCTATGTAATATCTAGGAGTGGGTTTGCTGAATCAGTTGGTAAATGCATGTTTAACTTAATAATATGCTGCCTAGCTCTTTCTCAATACATTGCTATCCTGCCAGAAATATTTAAGAGCTACAGTTATTTTGCATCCTCACCATAACTAAGGGTCATAATTTTTTTCACTGTTTTTTTTTTTTTTTTGGTTTTTCAGGTCACCCCATTTGATGCTCAGGGGTTACTTCTGGCTAAGTGCTCAGAAATTACCCCTGGCTTGGGGGGACCATATGGGACGCAGGGGGATTGAACCACGGTCATGATCTTTCCTTGGCTAGAGCTTGCAAGGCAAACACCTTATATCTAGCGTCACCTCGCTGGCCCCAATTTTTTTACTTTTAGTCACTATGATGTTTATAAAATTGCTGTACATGTCTTCTTTCATTTCCAAATGATTAATGATATTTAATTTATTTTTATGTTTTGTGACTGCGAATATTTTTTGGTGATGTATGTCAAATCTCCCCATTTCTTGTGTTATTTGTTACATTTTCAGTTGCAAGTTCCTTATATATTCTGTATTCAAGTACTTTATCTGTTAGGTTTTGTGTAATTCTTCCTAGTATAATGTTTTAACAATATCTCTTGAGAGAGGCCAGAGCAGTAGTTCAGTGGTAGGGTGCTTGCCTTGCATGTGGCTAATTCAGGATGGACCTGGGTTCGATCCCCAGTGACTTATATGGTCTCCCAAGCCAGGAGTGATTTCTGAGTTCATAGACAGGAGTAACCCCTAAGTGTCACCGGGTGTGGCCCCAAAACCAAAACCAACAAACAAAAAACACAATCTCTTAAGTGCAGAATGTTTAAAATTTTATAAAGTCCAATTTATCTTTCTTTATTTCATGGTTCAAGATGTTATCACTCTAGACTTTATATTTAAGTCTATATTCCACTTCAAAATAGCTTTCGTGTTGATATGAGATTAAAGTCAACATTCTTTTCCCCACATGTAATGCAGCTGCTTCAGCACCACTTGTTGAAAAGATTGTCATTTCTCCTTTTGAATTATGTCTGTTAATGCCTTTTTGAACAATAAGTTAATCACAGGGGTTGGGAGATAATATAAGAAGTAAGATGTTTGCTTTACATGTGGCTGATTTCTGTTTGATCCATGGCACTACTATTGGTCCCCTGAGCACTTCTGGGTATGGTTCAAGGACCCCCAAATCAGTATATAATTTATCTGTGTTTACCTTAAGTCTCTAGAGAGTCCAATTAAGCTCTATATTCAGTATTGAATGTAATAGCTTATATTAAACCTTGAAGCCAAGTAGTAGAAGTCTCTTGGTTCTTTTTCAAAAGAGTTTAGTATTTGTTTTGCATCTTAAGTTTCTTATTTAGAAAATGCATCTTCAAAATTGTTTCATATCAATCCAACTTAATTTCATCTATTTTCCAAGAAAGCATTCCAGAAAAGTAACCATACATAATAATATATTTAAACATGTTCATTATGATGGTTTCATAATGATGAGGTCTATTTCTTATTCTGTGATACTACAATGACCCTTTTCATTTATAGATTTACACATGTGGAAATATTGTGTTATGACAAAACAGCATTAGAATTGATGAATTAAATAGTATTTGCTTTTGCAATGTCATAGATATTGCTAAACTGTTCTACATAAATGTCTCATTTACATTCATGCCACTCAATTTTAATAAAATGAGTAAAAACATATCTAAATATAATTTTATTTATCCTACCTTGAAGAAGTTTGAGTAATTCTGAATGTCATCTGCATTTTCTATTTTTTGAACCGTTTTTTCAATCTTTATCCTATGCTTATTAATGTAATTAACTTAGGGCCGGAGAGATAGCACAGCAAGTAGGGCATTTGCCTTGCATGTGGCACACCCTAGGCTCAATCATCAGCATCCACTAGGGTCCCCAGAGCATCACCAGGAGTGACCCCTGAACAAAGACTCAAGTATAGGACCTGAATACCAGTAGATATAGCCCCAAAACAAGATCAAAACAAAAACAAAGAGGTTGGCTTTTTTTGTTGAAGTTCTTTGCATATTGCTAGCATTAATTAGCTTCTTATGGAATAGAGAGTAAAACTTTTCCAATTCAGCAGCTGGGAAGATAATAGTTGGTAGAGCACTTGCCTTGTAATCAGCCAACTAGAGTTAGATTCCCTGACCCCCTCCCCCCATGTATCACCAGAAATAATTCCTGAGTTCAGAGCCATAAGCATCACTAACATCACTAGGTGCGACCCAAGAACAACAAAAAATAATTCTTTTGTCAGTTTATTTATGCCTTTTCACTTGATCTTGGTACTTTTACCACTGGAAATGTGATACATGATAAATAATAATTCTCTCTTTATAACTCCTTACTCTATTCCCATTCTTTGGGCTGGAGCAATAGCACAACAGGTAGAGCATTTGCCTTGCATATGACTTACATGGATTCAAACCCTGGCATCCTATATAATCTCTCAACCATGCCAGGACTAATATCTGAGTACAGAGCCAGGAGTAACTCTTGAGCACCACTGGGTTTGGCCCACCCAAAATTTTTTCCATTTTTTGGTTTTTGGTCTCACCCGGCAGTGCTCAGGGGTTACTCCTGGCTCAGTACTCAGAAATTGCTCCTGGCAGGCACAGGGGACCTTATGGGGCACCGGGATTCGAACCGATGACCTTTTGCATGAAAGGCAAATGCCTTACCTCCATGCTATCTCCCGGGCCCCAATTTTTTCCATTTTTTAAAAAAGCATTCTTACAGTATCATTTTTCAAAAATACTTATCACATCACTAGTTTGAGTTGTACTTTTTTTTAGAAAGCAGTTAACTTGAATCAAATCATTTTTGTGCAAATCTCAAACAAGTTTTCCTATACATTTTACTGAAATATCCACCTTTTCCCATTGTTTTGGCATGACATCTTAATTACATATATAAAATGTATTTGTTTTATTTAATATTATTTATTAATAAATAACTATTCATATAAATATTTATATAAAGTATATGTATTATATTATATATGTGTATATTTGAATATCATATTGGATTTTTTATTTTGCATCTATTTTTAATGGAATGATTTTATTGATTATTTTTATTAATACATAGTTATAAGAATGTTTACTCTGTTTAGGTTAGTCAACTTCCTTTATTACTTGTCTATCAGAATTTGTCTAGTTTTGCTTGATAATTCAAAATACACACTATATAATGACTATTGAGGGCCTGTGTTCAATAGGTAGTTAAGTTATTCTCTTGTATGTAGGAGGGATACAGAAATACAACACAAATTTACATTTTAAGATTTTATACTTAATTATCTAGATGTTAAATGTGAAGATAACCAGAAAAATGTTTTTTAAGCTTTGAAAAAAGGCAAAATAAATAAACTACAGAAAATCCTGGTGCCAGAGATAGTACAGCTGATAGGATGCTTGTCTTGCTGATGGCCAAGCTGGTTTGATCCACAGCATCATATATGGTCTCCAGCCTTTCTAGGAGTGATCTCTGAGAGCAGAGACAGAAAAAAGCTCTGAGCAGAAAAAAAAATGCCAAGTAAAAAAACATGAACAAATAAAAAAATAAGTAAATAATACCAAAAATGCCTGCTTTGAAAGGATATTAGTCTAAATACACCAGTAATCACGATGAATATAAACACAAGTGAATTAAACATACTTGTTATTTTAGGGCAGATAATCAGATTGGCCTTCAGAGGACAGGTCAAGAAAATACCAGGATACATAGTTTGAAACTATATTGAAAAAAAACAGAATAGAAAAAAATCTTGAATGACATTTCATATAGTATCTGTGGGGAAGGAAAACGTCTAAAATCAGCAAACAGCTGATAAGATAGAAATTAAGGAACCATGGGGCTAGAGAGATAGTAAAGCAGGAAGGGTATTTACTTTTCATGTGACCTACCTTGGTTCCCTCCCCAACATTTCATATGCTCCTCCTCTGTGCACCATCAGAAGTAATCCCTCAGTAAAGAGCCAAAAATAAGTACTGAGCATTGATGGCTGTGGACCCAAAACCAAGTAAATAAAAGTCCAGAGAGATAGTACATGGATTAAGGTGCTTGCTTTGCTTGCGACTCACCCATTTTGATCCCTGTTACCACATTTAGTTCTGAGTGTCTTCAAGGAATGATTCCTGAACACAGAATCATGAGTAAGTTCTGAGCACAGATAGGTGTAGGAACAAAAACCAAAAGAAAATAATTTAAGGCAAAGATTTCTAAAAGTCATCTACAAAATAGAAAGATGATATAATTTATACAAATGGTCAATAGTCAATCATCTTGAAATAGAATAACTGTTTCTGGCAGCAAAGCGTGAACATTATTTACAACAAGCATTCCAATGTGGGCAGAATCTTTATATTTGCTCAATTGGATAAGCAAACATAAGTCTTTTCATAGTTCAATTTCAAAATCTATAATCTTTCAAACACAGCAGGGACCATGCAACAGAACAAAGGTTTTGTGATTAAAAGGCTAGTCCACCTCCCACCCAGAGGACTCATGAAAAGGGTCCCTCAGCCAGTAGGCAGCACCCATTGAGGAGGGTATAATGTGGGCAGGAAGTTGCTCAGGTCTGAGCTGAGCCCCAACTCTGCAGATACATCTGCTCTGTATTAATTCTTCAGTTTATTTAATTTCCATATGGCACAGTGTTTACTTTCCTTAATTGCCTGCAAGGCTGCTGAGCCCCAGTATCACAAACAATAGTTCTCTGTAACCACTCTGAGGAACCAGCTACCCTTGTTTTACACTAATTTTTCATTAGAAACTTATTTGTCTGAGGCAGGAGAGATAGCACAGGGCTTAAGTTGTGTGTCTTGTAGTCATTCAATCCTTGTTTTATTTCCAGCACCACATGCTCATGGACCCTGTGCACCAGCAAGTATGGCCTCCTTCCCAACCCCCTCTCCTATTCCTCAAACCCCGTACCTGATATCTGGTAGTATGAGATGTGACTCAGTAGTAGGGTTGATATTATAGGGGCTAAAGCACTTGCTTTGCATGTATGTAAACCCTGGGCTTAGTACCTGACACTTCCCCAAAACAAAATGGAACAAACTCTTGTTGAAGAATTGGGTGAGGTGTTTTTCTAAAAAAAATTCCTATTATATTATTCCTGAAAAGAAAAAAATTATAGATGCCCCTCACACCATACTCTGATCAAATTCTTTAGAGAATCCTAGCCAGAGTACCCATCCTTCAAACTTAGATTAGTGAAGTAAAAGCTCAAGACAGGCCTGTAATTCATATTGACATCAGAATGGTTAAGGACTGAAAACAGTAATAATTTCTCATTAGCTAGCCCAGGTCTTTTTTAGGATACTTTATGTAATAAAGTCTTTTGGGAAAGAAAAAAAGCCATTTTGATTATTAGAAATTTTAGATTCAATATTTATTTTTCTTTTGATAACTATAAGAGAAGGTAGACTTGGGCTGCACTCAGCGGTGCTCAAGATCTGGATATTCCTGGCTCTGTGATTAGAGGTCACTCTTGGGTATCCAGGGAACTATATACAGTGCCAGAACAGTTACATGCAAGGCAAGCACTTTAACCCCTGTACTATCTTCCAACCCTTGGATTCAGTATTTCTAAGTCACCTGCTGGAAAAACTTTATGTTTAGTTATAACAACAAGCATTTCCACAAAGAAAAGATACTCCATCATTTCAAGTAAGGTGAGACCAGGGTGACAGTTCTTCATGACAGACCGCACTCCTGATTCCCATGTTTTCGCTGATGCAGTGGCTCTTGCTTGATGCTTTAGAAAGGGTTTTTGATTTATAGTTTGAAGTTAAAATTACCCAAGAGTTTTTTTAAGCAGCATAAAAGCCATATGTCTCTTTTCTGTCACCATCTCAAAATTATGCTTTTGATCTGCCTACATTTTTTGCCTACGTATCAGGAATCAAGGTATGGATTAAAGTAGAAAAAAATCACAGCTTTAATATGCATAACATCACCAAACTTAGGCATTTTAAATTTATGATGTAAAAATGACACAACTGGAAAAAACAACAAGATGGGTTGCTGTAATCATTTTCCAGGGGGAAAAATGAGTGGAAAATGCAGACTCTTTTAGTGTGCACAGACATTGTTATTTGCTTCCCCTGTGTGAGATGCATTATTTTTTTTACCAGTGTCTGTACACATGCAGAAAATAAAAACAGAGACCTTGCTTGCTAAAGGCAAGAAACTAAGTTTCCTTTCATCTGACAGGAGGTTGCTCTTAGAGGTACGTTCCTAATGGTTGCAATCATTTACTGGAAGATTTAGCTTTTGCTAGTTTTGTTTGAAAGAAGTCACCAAAATCTCTATGAAAGAATATCAATATCTTTTAAATTCTTCAACAAGGGGATTTTTAAAGCAGAAAATACATACCTAGGAATTCTGAGTCAGTGGTCTATCTATTTTTGTTAATATTTTACAATCACCTTTGTTGTGATATAAACAACTCAAAAGCTTGCCATCTTTAGCATGTTAGAGTGTTAATAGTATTTTTAATAAAATTAAGCAACCTTGAGAATAGCAAAAATATCTTTTGAAATATGACTGTTTTTAAGTATCATCATTAAATTATTTTTCTGCAATGTTATAAAAGGTTTTACTCCATCCTTAGCATAGATATCTGTCTCTGCAATGTTTGTAGGGTATTTTTTTAAGCACAATTTATTCAGTGGTGTCAACTCTAAGGAAAACAGAATGGAGTTTTCTTGAAATACTAAAATCAGCTTTACTATACAGCCCAGTGAGGCTCTTTCTATATATTACTCTAAAAGACAGAAAAATACTAATTTGAAAAGGCAGGTGTATCCTCTATTCACTGCAAGTACAGATGAAGATAACGAAGTTGTGATACAGATTCTCAATGGGATACTACTCAGTGATTTAAAAAATATTAAAATTTGAGGATCAGAAAGATAGTTACCAGAAAAAAGTGCAATGAATAGGGTGGCTTGCCTGGTGTGCAGTCAATTCAGGTTTGATCCCTTGCACTTCAAGTGGCCCTTCCAAGCTGATAGAAGTGATTTCTGAGTGCTAAGCCAGGAATAAGCCATGACAACAGCTGGGTGTGCCCCCCCAAAAAAACACACAAGAAAATCAAGTCTTACCTGTTTCTATCAAATCTCTATTCAATAAGGATAGAGTTATGTATTTGAAATGATTATTGAAAACAAAAAAAGTCAGAAAGTAAAAGATAAATAGTCATACATTTGTGGATACAAATAAGTAAAGCAAATAACTAACAAACATTACTCTGAGGAAAAAATTGGATGATAACCAGAAGGAAAGGGGTTTTGGAATAATAAGAGCAATGAGAAGAAGAAGGGGGTAGATTTAATATGATTAATACACTAGAACTAATATGAAGACTATAGGAGAGTCTATACACATTATGGACCAGTGGTAAAGCAATGAATATTCTATTTTAAATATATATCATTTGAAAAAAACACACTTGTATACCTGCTATCTAAATATTTCTTAAAGGTGGTGACATATTCAGCAGTTCCTAGAAACAATTCCTGTGTATGTGCTAAGGAATGATTCCAGGCAATGCTCAGGGACTGTAAGTAGTGGCAAACATTGAAACAGGATCTACACTATACCAGGCAAGTACCTTACCTTTGGCACTATCTCTCTGGCCCCTCAAATTATATTAAAGGCCGAATTTTGCCAAATGTTCTATACTTGGTAAAATTGATCTCCATCACTATATTTACCAAATCTTTTGCTAAATTATTATCCACAAAAGCAAAACAACTTTTGAGTTTCATTCATCTCTTTAATCAGTCTTGTCCTTGAAGTTGGGGTGGTGGTGTCCATAGGACCAGGATGGAAAAAAATTGTTAGGAGGGAAAGCAAGATTCCTAAATGAACACAAAAAATCCATAGTTGACTCTTTGAAGACTCAAGAGTTGATATACTAAAGAACAAAGCCTGTAATTTTAGACTCTAAGAAATAGTCTTATGAAGGTAACAAGTGGCAAAAACCAAACAAACAAAACACCAAATTTCTAAAACTTGTCTCCACCTCGGTTCTGTTCAGAGATATTACCAAAGATCCTACATGTCTCATTAAAGGTTTCCATCAGTGGCAAAGTTAAATACAATTCAATCATTAAACATGTTATAACAGCACCAAATTACTTGAAGTTGTTATTGGAGAACTCCCTCCTAATTAAAGGGAGGAATTAAGAATAGAAAAGTTGAGATGAAGAATAATGCAGAAGTAAAGACCTATATCAAGAAGTCAACTTAGTTTAAAATAGAGTCCAGATGTACTTTCTCTCATAAACACTGTTTGGCATATTTTAAATTATAATAGCATCTCTGACTAGGAACAGTAGACTAATACAGGCCATGCTCACGAAGAACTCATAATTAAACTCAAGCCAAATACACATACTCAGGAGAGTTTTATTACTATCTGTCCACAACATGCAATGAGCTCAGATACCCACTATAAACTGCTTTAAAGGATCAAAGATTGAATACTTCTTTTTTTACTATTCACAATAAGATATATTAGCAGAGATTTGACATCCTTTGACATAATGATGTCAGTTGCAATACATAACATATCCATTCAATTTTACAAAGTACATTTTAATCAAAGCAAAGTTTTACTTTTTCTGACTTCTATTGCCAGGTAATCAAAATAGTTATTTCACACAAAAATAGTTATTACAATAAACAGCACACATAAGTAATCTCTTATCAAACATAAATTTGACTGATTATTTTTGGTATGAGACTTTAAATACTTTATTTTGTCTGGAAGTTTTAAACCAACTGATGAAAGAAAATGATATTCTTGAATCTATGCCAAAAGATGCTTCTTCATCTTCTTTGCTCAAACTTGGCTACAATATTGGCACTACTCAATAGCAACTAAACTCTTCAAGTAATTTAAGAATATCTATTAATGCCAAAATGGTTTGAAGACAGAACTGACTCTATAAATAATGATGACTCATTAATTAATACTGGACTTTAACTATCCAATTTTTGTTTTGCATTGGAAAAATGATAGTTCATGAATTTTGAAGCTTTCTTGTTTATACGATGAAATTTAAAAATCTTACCTTGTGATGCCCAAATTCATTCAAAATAGCTCCCAGTTTTCTAGTGTTGCTATGCAGTTTATGGGCAGCAACAGCTGGATGGGGATCTCGCCAGTCAACAGACAAGCGGTGGTACCAAAGGTGCTGACTTTCAAGGCTGTGAGCTGATTTAATACTTGGATCAAAACGATGTACTTCACATCCACCATTGGCCATGTTTATCTCAAACTGAGTATCATCACTCCCCAGTCTATATAGAAAGCAAATGGTAATAGTATCATCATAGGACCAGGAGCTGGTCACTAGCTCTTAGTACAGTGTGGAGACATTATAAGTGCTCAGGAATTTCTTGCTAAAATGACTAAGCATACATTTCATGATATTTATTTATGCTATAAATAAAAAATTTAGTCAATAAAAATATTAATCTTTAAAAAAAAAAGAAAGCACATAACTCGAACTATCTAGTCCCACCTCCCAACTAGAGGAGAAGTAATGGAGGTACCAAGACCAAACAGTTATAAGATCACTAAGTAATAAACTAGACACAGAGGGGGCCACTCAAGCTAGAAGCCCCTGGGGTGAGGGTGGAGGATAGGGAAGGCAGGATGGGAACAGAGGGGGAGGGAGGACAATTTGGAAATGGGAATTCCCCTGATTCAATGTTAACATGTACCTGGAATATTACTGTGAACGATGTGTAAGCCACTATGATCAAAATAAAAATTAAAAAAAAAAAGAAAGCAAATGGAACTCAGGTAACAAAGAGCAGGCAGAAGCAAAAAGTGTTGAGAGTATGAGAGTAGCTAGACAGTTCTTCATTGTTTCATGCCTTCTCCTGTCTTAATACTTAACTGCAGATATTAAACAAATTTTCTTTAACAAAAAACACAATTGATAGAAGCTTTTGGGTAAGAGAAAATACTTAACAGATACTTATTTGTTAAGTGCAGAGCATAGAATCTCACACTTAAGTATGTAGAAGCCTTTAAAACCCAATTTTGAAAAAATATAAACCATCAAATCACCAAGATTAAGGCCTTGCATGCCTCTGATCCTTATTTGATCACTGGAACAACATAATCCTTTAAGCATCATCAGGTATATGGCTCTGGAGGTCTTTGAGCACTGCTGCGGTAGCCCAGGTAATCCCCAGTACCACAGGACCTGAGCAGCACTGTATCCGCAGGCTCTTACATTGATCTCCTGCTGACTGGACAGAACAATAGGCCAGAATGAACTCCCTGAGCAACCCTTCTAAAATAGTGAATAAATTCTAAAATAAAAATGCATTCTTTGCTCAAAAAAGAGAGAGTGGGATAATAAACTAGTTCAATATCTGTACTGTTTAGGGACTCCTGAGCACTACTAGGGGATCATTCCTCAGCATATATCTAAGAATATATCCTGAATATTGCAGTGTGTGATCCAATCCCAATCCCCCATTAAAAAAGTATCAGAAATTTAATGTATTTTCAGATGAGGTATGTGTTTCTACTGGACAGGACTCAAAAAGCCAAAGTCCTCACCTACATTCACATAAGTAAGGGGAAGAAATAGTGAATTACTTATACTTCAGTACTCAGTAGATAGCTCATCATCTGGGAAATTGATATACTTTATTTATTTCTTATTTATTCAGAAATATTCCTTATTTAGAAATATATTTAATCACACTGATTAAGCAATAAACTGAATTTGGCTAACATCTGCAATTCTCACTTTCATATATTCAAAGTTGTATCTTTTTAAAATTTGTATAGATCTGTTAAAAAAATAACGCGTGCATGATTGAACTGTATAGATATGAAGGGTATAATTCAGGTAGTTTTCTATATAAACAGCACAGAAAATAGCTATCTCACAAAATTAATTCATGCCCTCAAAACAATTTTTCTTTAATCTTAGTTTAAATTAGTCAAGTGGGCCGGAGTGGTAGCACAGTGGTAGCCTTGCATACAGCTGACCCAGGACAGACGCAGGTTCGATCCCCAGCATCCCATATGGTCCCGGAGCTTGTCAGAAGTGACTTCTGAGCAGAGTGTCAGGAGTACTTTTGTAGTCTAAGTATGTGTCACCTATCAAATTTTATTCTATCTTATTCTGAGTATTAGTGTTTTGCAACCAAATGGTACAACCTACCAAAGAACTAACAAAGAGATGTAAAATATTACCTATTCATTTTCTAAGTTTTGTCTTTCATGTCCACTCCTAACCTAGAGAAACAATTGTTAGTATGAAGTATAAAATATTTGTCCAAGGGCTGGAGATGGGCTTAGCAGTACAGTCCAGGCCTTGCTTATGTGAGATGCTGGGTTCAGTTCCTGGGGTTGCAAAAACTGTGATTTTTCCCCCAATTGTTTTGAACTCCCATCCCCATTCCTCGCCCTCTACACGATCCACTATCTCCCCCACATCATCCTTCCATTGTAGAAGATTCGCAGGATTATCCTTAACTAAAATCATACAGTAGATAAAAATGTTATCCAAAAATAAATAGTTCTCTTTCAATTTAGTGGGTTATTTGGAGGGGTAAGGGTAGGGTAAGGAAATATGGGAATACTTAAGGTTCTTTTTTTTTTTCCCATCATACTTAAGGTTCTTATTCCATATTAATTGCCGGTAGTCATATTGCCAGATTAATTCTCCATCCAAAAATATTACCTATCAAATCAAATCAACAGGCATGTTTTGCTTTCAGGTATTGGGGGAAATTTATATTATCTGTGTATTTAGCCGATAGACTCTCTTCATTTCTTTTCTCTTGATGGGGAAACACATATATTCTCCCTCTCATCCTATGTTTTAAATTTTTTGTTTTCTTTTTAGTATAGGGGTCAAATTCAGTGGTTCTCTGGGATTACTCCTGGATTTTTGCTCAGAGATCATTCCTGACTCAAGGGATAATAAGGAATATTGGAGATTAAACCAAGGTCAGCCAGATTCAAGGCTAGTGCCTTACCTGCAATAAGATCTTTCCTGTTTCCTTTTTTCTATTTCAATTGATCTATTTAATCCCATTGCACAACTGAAATGGCTCTGATTTTAATATCATGGAATTGAATGTCATGTAGCACTACTCTCAGAAAAAATACCGTATATCATATCTTATATTAGACTTCTGGTGATCAAGTATTAGAGAGAAGGTGGAAGATTTAGCCAGCTTTAGTGCTCACGGAGCCAGGACGGAGGAACCAGCATATGAAAGCAGGGCTGCTGGCCTTCATCTTATGACTCCTGAGGTCCTTGTGTCTCCTTCATTTCTCCTTGGCCACCTTTCATGGCTGCAGAGTCCTCTTTGTAATTAGGATGGCAGGCCCAACTGCTGCCACAGTCCCATCACTTCCCTGCCTCGTCCCTTTTCCTCTACCCTGTCACTACCCCAACATTGCTAAATGTTGGGAATTCGGGACCTAACTTCCTGCTCTGTCTTGTTTCAGGACCTCCAAATCCAGCCTATCTTTGTTTCTTACCACCAACTGAACTGTTGTTCATTGTCCATTCTCTTGGCTCCCAGGCAAGCAATTCACCCCAAAAAAGGAACATAATAATCAACGTATGTGCCGGGCGGTGGCGCTGCAGGTAAGGTGCCTGCCTTACCACGCTAGCCTTGAACGGACCACGGTTCGATCCCCCGGTTCCCATATGGTCCCCCGTGCCTGCCAGGAGTGACTTCTGAGCGCATAGCCAGGAGTAACCCCTGAGCGTCACTGGGTGTGGCCCAAAAACCAAAAAAAAAAAAAAAATATCAATGTATGTGTGTATGTGTCTACAACCAAAACATTTTGTGTGTGTGTGTGTGTGTGTGTGTGTGTGTGTGTGTGTGTGTTTGGGGGCGGGGAAGAAGGGATATGACACTGGGCAGTAATCATAGACTATTAC
>PVKC010024957.1:0-16661 GCA_004027635.1 Crocidura indochinensis | reverse complement strand
GGAAGAAGGAGGAGGAGGAGGAGGAGGAGAAGGAGGAGGAGATACTAATCCATAGGCATTGTCATTGTATGCTTGTCTGGAAGAGTTTCTCTGCTGGATATAGGAATGTGTCAGGGAAGCTACCTGGCAGCACAGGAGGCAAACCTGAGGCTATGGATAGAGGTCACAGTTTGGAAGTGCTGTTAACCAGAGCTGTCTGGTCCAAATATCAGAAGGACCTTTGGGAAACTATATCCAGACTAACTTCCTAGTAGGGAAGCATTAGTTAAGGCAAATAAGGAAGAGGGAGTTAGCAGCTCAATACTGCCTTAAGGTGACAGTGTAAGTCCCACCATCAAGCAAGGAGCAGAAAAGAGCCTAGATTATACTGCCCCAGAAATTGCCAGCATACATTTAGAGTGCTCTCTGGATTCCCTAACAGAATTGGGCTTACAAAACATGAAAAATTTGGACCTAAAACAAGGTTGACTGTGTATGACTCAAAAGAAACAGATAGGGGCAGAAGCCATCCAGAGGATGCTGTAGCAGATGAAGGGCAGTTTGCAGCAGAAGTGGAAAGAGTCTGCCTCCCAGTATAAGCAATGTTTTACTCTAAAACCTTGGATAACTGGGCCTGGGAGATAGCATGGAGGTAAGGCGTTTGCCTTTCATGCAAAAGGTCATCGGTTTGAATCCCGGTGCCCCATATGGTCCCCAGTGCCTGTCAGGAGCAATTTCTGAGCATGGAGCCAGGAGTAACCCCTGAGCACTGCCGGGTGTGACCCCAAAACAAGCAAACAAACAAAAAACAAAAAAAAAAGTAAAACCTTGGATAACCTTTCACTATAACCTTGGATAACTGCCTTGGCTAAGCCACTGTTTATTATCTATGCTCTCAATAGGTCCTTGCATAATTAGTTTTTTCACCCATTTTATTCAAGCATGCATAGGTGTTATTAAGATACTTGTGTTAAGGTCCCAGTATGTGCCCATAAACAGGGACCAGGACGAAGAACCTCAAAGAAGGTCAAGGATTTAACGCAGGTCCATAAGGAGAGGAAGGAATGTTGGGTCCTGGCCACATGTTGTAAACCTCATGTTAGTTTTCATCAAGCCTATTTCCATTAACACTGTCCCAAGTTACCTGGCCATACCAAGTAGCCTATTGGGAAAGGACATAGTGAATAATAGGTAGGTACCCTACATAATAGCCAATCATTTTAAAGATCATCAGACAGCTAAAACCTCTCTATATCTCTTCCCTATATAATCTGATTCATGACATTGGGTGGGTTTGTCTCCTTCAAGAGACAACCCGGGACAACCCTAAACAGTCAGTTTGGAGTTGTTGGTAGACAAACTAAAGTTTGTTTGGCTTAAAAAAATACATTGCTCTTCTTGTAGAAAACCTTTTTAGCAGCTATAATTTTCTTTCCTTAAATTTCAAAGCATAGCAGTGTCACTAATAAATTCTCCAATTCAAAGAGATGGTGTACAGGTCATGAACCTGTCTATGAAGTTCTCAATAAACCTATCCACTCACTATTAGAAAGAAAACAATACCAGAATTGTGGCCAAGTGTTCATAGATTTCACCATAAAGTCGTTGTAACTCGAGCTTCTGAATCTGCAGAATTGATTTTTGTTCAAAATCAAGAAGTATCTACTGAACCTCTATTTCATACACTTTAATAAAAAAGTTACAGTACACAGAAATAAAGACACTAGTCTTATAATCATGGATCTCACAATCTAGGAACAAAGTCAAACATATAACAAAATAAAAAAGAACCTAAAGGAAAATGAGCACAGGAAAAAAGAACAAGTAGATTAAATATGATATCACTAGAACAAGATGCATCTTCAAAACTATTACCTTCCAGAAGAACCATTCTTTAAGAAAAACTATGTGGCCAAACACATTTGAAAAGTTACATGGAATATATCTTCTTCATGAAAATTTACAAAATATGGTGGCATTTTGTTTTGTTGTTTTAGGACCACATCAGTAGGTTGTACTAAGTATCTATAATAGCTAGGCATGTGCTAGGAAGACATGATTCCTAAATTTTCCATAATGTCAGCTTCTTTCTTGGTTTATTTTGACTTTGTTAGTGACTTGAAATACATTTTATAGAAACTCTACACAGAGTTCTTTAGAGCCCTAAGAAAATTCAGACCTGGACATGTGTTATTTAAGGGTATTTTGCTTTTTCACCACCCTTTTCAAACTAGGGCTCAAAGTTTGTGCCCAAAGTATTTAGACCAAAGCTGTTACACAATGAATATTTATAAAAAGTACAACTGTGCAGTAGTCAAAAGAACAGCTCCCTAGAACACTACTGAGTTCTGTTCTAGTTTAATTCTGGTAATTCTTAACCTTGCACCTTTTAATAAGTTAAGCCCAATCAACACCCTGGTACCCTACTTTAAAAATACATTATATTTTGTGGAGAGACAATTTTGGGCCACATCCAGTGATGTTCAAGGGCTATTCATGACTCTTCTGCTCAGATCTCTCTCCAAAGGTACTCAAGGTTCAGACCATCTCTACTGTATCAAAGTTCAAACCAACATAGCCCTTAACTTCTGTATAGCTTTCTGAAATAAGCTTTGTTTACTTACCAACAGACCAAGATGACAACTATCTCCAAGGCTGCCTTATGTATCAATTTAGAAACTATTCATAAAGAAGTCTCAGAGTGTAGTGTAATACAATTATGAAGTGCTGATGTTTTTATTTCACTCACATATTTGCAAGCACCCCGGATTAGTTGTTTTATTTTGTTTTGTTTTTTAAAGTGGGGAGTTAAAAGCAATCCAGAGAATTCAATACACTTCAGGGATAAATCTTTATTTATTTTAACTTTTGGTCCACATTCAGTGATGCTCGAGGATTACTCCTGACTATGCATTCAGAAATCATTCCTGGCTTGGAGGACCTTATGGGACACCATGGGATCAACCGAGGTCAGTTCTGGTTCAGGACTTGGTCAGCCAACTGTAAGACAAACTCCCTATCACTGCACTATCACTCTGGCCCCTTCAGGGAAATCTAAGCAGATATCATTTTGAGTTCTGCCTGATTCAAGATCACTGCCTACTAAGTAAACTTTTCCTCACAAATTAGACTTCAATTTGACCTAAGCCATCTTTTTCTTACAATTCAGGTGTTTTTTTTTCCCCAAAAATACTGTCCTGGGTCATTGTTTCTCACCCCTTCCTCTGTTCAGATTGACTTCCTAGGAAACATCATCATAATAGCATATCACTACTGGCTTTCCTTTCTGTTGACCAACATAAAACCTTGAAACAGGGTTATCTTCTCAAACATTGCCTTCTGCACCTGAGGACTCTTCATTTTAAGAGTACAGAGAGACTCATTTTAGGAAGGATGTGTTAGGGTTCACAGAAGAATTAGCTCTATGATTTTGTCTATATACACTTTATTAGTTAAATGCCTTAGATTTTGCAACTAATTTATCCAAAAGAACTACAGGTACAACTAAAATTTTCACACAAATGACAAGAGGTACAAGTTTGTATTGTGGCAGTTGTGAGATAAAGCATAGGGATGTCAAGTTAGCTCTCCCTCACGTATTTATCAATTGGACAACATTGACTATTAGGAAACTTTCTCAGACTCATCCCCAAATACAAAGATAGTATTTGAAGTTTTAATAGGAACCCATGTAAACTAAAACCTAGGAGTGTTATTAAACAAAATATTATTTCTCTGTCTCTAAAGTGTTAAAGAAAATCCCCTCATGAACTAACACTGAGGAGGTCTGTGTGAGTCTTTGTCCCTGTTGAGAAAATTCTATGGCTTCTTTCACTGATTTTTGGACACCAGGATCATCCTGACAGATGGCAATGTGCACCCACCAATCCCCTTGTCTGGGATGTGACCTCATTCCACCAGACCAGTCTGGATGAAAGAAAGGGGTGGGGTATTCAGTCAAAGTGCTTCATGTATATATTTGACATTTGATGACTCCATTGCAAATAAAGTAGGACCATACCAATCCCCCTTTTATCTGAGAATAAGCAAGAACTTTACAGCCCTGTTACCTACTAATCTGTAAAGTACTAGCAATACTAAGAGATACTAAAAGACCCTAAAAGAATCAAGTGACCATAATTTCAATAAGTATGTCTATCTTTTAATACAGCTGCTTAAGAGAAAAAATATAGTAACAGTGTCCTAAAAAGAGATATTCAAGCAGTATAATATATTGTTTTAAATGCATTGACAAAACAAGCAGAAAGGCAGAGTATATATACTAAATATATATATATATATATATATATATATATATATACAAAACACAGTATGGCATTTTGTTGCTACCCCATACACTTTTCAAAGATATTTTTATAAGAAATGCTAATAAAATAACTAAAATCTATATGTTCTCTGTATTAAAGTTAAAATTATAGATCCTATGTTAACAAGTTCCAATCACTTAGGAACTCCAATACACATATTATTAAATTAGCAAATATGACAAATTGGAATAACTTAATGTTCGTTGTGAGAACAATATTATTCAACATATATTATATGTCCAATATAATTTTATTTTGTCTTTAAGCTATACTTTAAGTTCTTTAAATGTATAAAACAGTCTAGTTATGCTTTCTTGAACATTTTTAAATATAAAAATTTGGCTCAAAGGGCAGGAGAACACAGCAAGTAAAGTGCTCGCTTTGAATGCAGATGATCTGGATTTGATCCTCAAAACCCTATACAGTTCTACAGCAGAGAGCACTACTGTGTGTGGCACCAAAACAACTACAGTAACTATTAACAACAATTAATCCAAGTAATGTACTATAAAGAATAAATTACTCGCATTTTAATGGGAAAAGGAGAATAGTGGGAAAGGAGAGAATCCTTGTACCTTACATAACATGGCAATACAGCTGGACTCTGGAGACAGCTAACACTCTGGAATATAGTCATGCATAAGAAATTAACAGATATTTTAGGGCAAAATCAAAACAAAATGCATATTACTTTATATAGACTGAGCATAAAATAGGAACAGAAATTTGCTGAAAATTCAAATTAAGTGAATATTGTCTCAAATATAAAGTCTGTAAAACCACAACTAGGAAAAGTGATTAAGAATGGGAATTTTATCCTAAATAACATTACAAGGGCATGTGGTCCTTGGAGATACTAATAATATCTATGCATGGTTGCCACATTCTGCTCTAGGTAGAAGTACCATGACTGTAGAATTTAATAGGACATTACCCATGCAATGAAGCCATAAAAGGTATGTTCCATTATACCAACAGTACCAGTTCAAGAATAAACAGCTTTTCTCATTCTCACACACACACAAAAAAATGAAGCACTTTATCATTCATGAAGCATTTTTTTACACATACATATTAATCCCAACCTCCAAAGACTGCCTGATTTTCAGAATTTAATAACAATCCCATTTTAGAGAAGTGATGACTTCTCCACGTTCCAAACATAATACATACTTTAGTTAGTTGTCAAACTCAGACAAAGAAACCAAATATCATTATCTATCCTCCGCTGGCTTCCTCTTTGCTCTTGTAGCCATTACAAGAAAGTGTCTATCTCAAGAGAAAACGCATACACATTAATTAGTAAAAATATATTCAGAACCATATTAGTTGCATTATTACTTACAATACAGAGATGTGGAAATAACTGACATACCCAATAACAGAGAGCAGATAAAAAAGTATAAGGTATATACTACTCCACTATATGAAAAAAGTGAGAGTGAAGACTTTTACTTACTGACAAGTTAAATAAAACCAAACGATATTATGCTAAGTAAAGTGAATCAGAAAGAGAAAGACAAATTTATCTTGTTTTTATGAATTAGAAAGGCTAGGAAATAGACAACAATAATATGAACAAGCTTAGATACTGTCAACAAAACTGAGAGTGGAAGGAAATAGGGAGTATGTATAACATAGGGACAGTGGGAAGGAAGTGGATATTGGAAGTTTGATAGTGGTGGGATAAAATATCATTGTACACCTAGAATATAATTGCTATATTTATCACAATACATGATATTTTAATTGAAAAAAAGGTTTGTGTTAGAAATTGCAGGTCAAGAGAACTAGTGTTTTCTATGAGAATCAGAATGTCTCTGTTTCCTGAGCAAACTCTCTCCAGTATTCATCATATCCTGAACAGTCTCATGTTTCTTCAAGCCATTGATCTGTAGCTGTCGCCAACAAAAGGACTCAAAAGTCTGCTGTGGCCCTGAGAATTTTAAATAAAAAGTCAATGAGAGATGCTGGTAAGTGGTTCTGTAATTGTCTAGGGGCAGATAAAACCTTAGTGGAATAATAATCATATCAATATGCTGGATACATGAATGATCCTGCAATGAATTACAACAGGGTACTTCAACTCCAAAGCCTAGGGTGGCACATCTGCATAATTAATCTCACTCTGCAATAACCCCGCAGGGTCAGCAACACATGCATTCTGCAGAGGACTTCACTGTCTCAGTAGCTCAGACCTCATTGCTTTTTCTTTAGATTCTAGAAAATATCAGGTGTAGCAGCTCTGTTGATGCAGAAAAGATTTTAAGTTAATAAAAAATTTTTCTCATATGATTCATGGTAGGTAGAAATAGGATAATTTCAATACACAGCCTACTTATACTTCCAAACATTCAATTCTTTACATATCTATTTTTTACATTTTATTTTAGTATTATTTAGACATGCTGATGGACACCTTTTTATCCATATCATTCAGCTTAGACATTTACACAAATACTTTAAAATTATTTCAAGAAAACCTCATCTTAAAAATATTTCAGTAGATTAATAAGATTAGAAGAATGATTAGGTGAAAAATGATTCTTTTCCACAGGACTAAAGACTGATTGTCTGCATGATCATTTATACCATAATACTAGCTTATTTGAGAGTCATTTATAATGTTCCTCAAACTTAATTGACATTAAGCAGCCTTGATTTAAGTATTTCCCAGGCATAAGGATTATTGACTCAGTTTAAAATGCTGATGGACAGTTTCAAAATGGGGTTTAGCCTTAGTTATAAAATTTGAGAAATTTCTGTAAATTTTGTTATGAAGTGTATTAGAAAATGTCCTAGTAAGGAAAAAAGTGGAAAACTCAAATCAATTTCCTGATACGAAAAGCTATACACTTGGAAAATTGATGAAGAAACAATAGTTAAATAGCTACCTAAGAGGAGACATAAGACATGCTGGTGAATATAAGTATGGGAATGCTTTGCACAATCAATATAGCTAATTGACAGTTGATTTTGATTCTGATCATTTTAATCTCACTTCCAATGTTTGAATGCTTAGAGTTGCCAAATTATAGCAAAATACACCAGACAAGGAGTCAAAAACGAATGTAGCTCAATTTTATAGATCACGAAAGGAATCAAAATACTCAGAGACCCAGAAAAGATATGGATCTCCTCTGTGAACCTTAAAATATGCAAAAAATTACAAGCGCTATTATTTTAATTGGTATGCCCTTATCTATAAAAATGAAAAAAATTATGTATTCATTAGGCTGACCTAAAATCAGTAGCTTTTTCACATAAATATTCTATCTACTGATGCTGATATAAAATAAACTGAGATCTTATTTTCTAACACCCAAGGAAGAGATGTTTACTATACCTCTAGCATAAAGGCTCTAATGCCCAAATGGTGTCATGGAGACACCTGAAAAGGGTGACGAATGGTTTGAGTCAAATCAACTTTCCTATATAGCACATCTTAATTCTCTCTCCCTTGATGTCCTTGATCTGACATTCCAAATCCTCCAGGTTCTGGCAACAAACCTTTTTTCTACGACTCTCCTCATATAACCTGGATTCTGGTCATTGGTAGACATACAGATGGTTCAATAAATCACCCCTTTCCTCCCTTCACTTTTAATCATTGCTCTGACTGAAATGCCTGCATTCCCCCTTTCATATGCACTGACACTGTCCATCCTTCAAGAGCCCTTTCCAAAAACACTTCCTTCATTAAACATTCTTCCTTCCCTTCACCAGAGGTCATTTATCCTCTCTTTATAACTTTTCTATGGTCACAGCAAATGCAACCCTTTACTTTGTGATACAGATAATTATTTATGCTTTATATCTTGAATTTACTGGATTAACTCAAGTTCTGGCTCATAAAAAGTGCTCAGATCATATATTAGATAATTGCTGACTTTTGAATAGACTGATTGCACTGGGTGTTTAGCAATCTTGGAAAGTATAATAACTTTGTTTTCTACAGTTTTTATCCTCTTACACGCATTTATTTATCCAAATCATTTTTGTAAGGTTTTTTTTTTACTAAAATCTGTAAAACTGTTTCCAAGATTATTATAGGAGGCTCATCTTCTTTATCAGTGGAAGGCTTAATTATCCCTTATAATATAGGCAATGTGTTTAAGCTGCACATGTAAATGAAAAGAACAACTGAGTCTTTCAGTGAACTTCTTTCCAAGCATTTACTAAGGAAACTATGAGCCTAACCCTGGAAGCTAATTTGTAATTAAATTTGATTTGACATTTTTGAAGATTATTATTTTGGTTCCATATGAACCCCCCTGGACACTCTACTACTATAAACAATAATCCCTTCCTACTCATACATGTTCCATAAAATGATTAAATGTTTAATTGCATTTCAAACTCTTCTGAAATTCTGAGGAAACATTCATTTTGACTTAGAAAAGATAGATAACTGGAGTCTGGATAGAGAGTATAACAGTTAGAGCAACTGATCCAGGTTAGATCTCGAGCACTTCATATCTTTCTCCAAGTTCATCAGGGATGATCACTTAATTTAGAGTTATGAGTGATCCCTGAATCTCTTTGGTGAAAGGGGGTAGTTTGAGGGCCCTGAACATGCTTTTATCTCCTTCATATCAGTTTCAAAATATAAGTTCTGGAAGTTTAGTATTTGTCTTTTGAGGTTTGATTAAAGTTTGGAGAAAAGAAAAAATGTATTCAGAAAGGTGGGGAAAGCAGAGTGGAGGGATTCTAACCAAGATACAGATGTGTGCAGAGAGAAGTAAATTAAGGAATTTAACAGTGAGAATAATACCTGTTCATTTGAATGAATATTTTCAAAGTCTCTACTATGTGCTATGTGCTTTACTCAACTAAAATAATTTATACATTGACACTATATAGTGCTTCTCTAAATGTCTGACTTTATTTGATATTCACAACACTTTTCAGAAAGGAATATAATTTTCCTGTTTTATAGATGAAGAAATTAGGTGCTAAAAAGGTGAAATGTCTTACTCAAGATATCACAGCAATCAAATAGCAGACCTTAGTCTTAAATAGAATTCTGATTACAGGAGATTATCAGCCCTATGTTTTACATCATTCTCTTTAATACTCATGAGAGACTCTAAGAAAAAATATAAGAAGAAAGTAATCAATATCTATTTTCAGTATTTCACCAAAGAACCCAAAAGATCTATTAAAGGAGATAAATATTCACTGGAGCAAAGGTCATGAAAAATGCCAAACAACATTAGGAAAATCATTGAAATAGATGTAAGTAAAAATATATTTCTCTGGAAAAGTGATTTTCATTACTTTGAAAGTAATGGAGTGGCACAAATTAGACATTTCTGGGAACTGCGTGGACTTAGATAATTTGTAATTAGTGCAGCATCCCTTGTATACATGAGGGAAAACATTCAAAGTTTTAAAAGTTGTTTTCCCCGTCAGTTACACAAGAAAACAATTGTGTTTCAAATTCTGGACAAAAAGAACTTTATCTATTTCCTATAGGCAGGATATTGAAATTTCACAGGCAGTTTTTAGTAGGTAAGTTAAAATGCTGAAGTCAGTGCTTTCTGGGATAGAGTTAGCCCTGGAGGAATAGAGGTTAGTGTTTATAGGATATAGTTTCGTTGAGGAAGTTGAAAAAAAAATCCAGGTTATAGATAGAAGCATGGTTGTCATAAGACTGGGAATGTATTCGGTGTCACAGAATGGTAATGCTTTTAAGTGTTGAAATGGAGATGTATATGTATATTTGACCACAATACGAAATAAACATTTTACAGGCTAAAGAGTTTTCAAATTATATTCTATTATGAAGGTACACAAGGCTCAAGTTTCAGCACAAGTATATAAAAATGCATGTCTTGTATAAAAATATTTAATAAATAAATATTTATACATATTATATAAAAATAAATAAGTGTATTCTTTAAATAAATATATAAGACATGAATAGAAACATGATTAGTTAAGCAAACAAAAATATTCCCTACCTTCATGAAAGTCAATTCCAAAATAAAGAGGGGTATTGACAATTTGAGAGTGTACAGAGCATGCACCCCTAATACATATAAACATTTGCACTCTTTTAAACCAGTGTCACCTCAAAATGGAATATATATAGATGTATATATATGTTTATATATGTCATAACACTTTTGAAAACTAGCAACTGTGATATAATTTCTCCTCTCTGAGACATACATAAATATTTCTGTAAAGTAGATAGATCTTGTCATCTTTTTGACATAAAACTATTTTACTTAAAGAGCTAGGAATAACATATTTGAATGACAAATAAAGAAAAGTTTATTCTAGTTTCCAGTATCCATAAAAGGGCTCAAGCTTAATTTTGGCAGGGTACTTGACTCCAAGCAACAAACCATTTTTTTTCACATTTAACAACCTAATTTTGAAGTATTTATCCCAAAATGTTGAATTCAGCATCTTGAAGACTTCTCTTCATTCCCATTTCATTGCAACTATATTTTCACACATCTAAATGTGGAACCCAAGCTAAATGCTTTTAGAGATGCATAGATAAACAAAATGTTATATAGAGATGCCACCTAATGCCATTCAGGCTTTAAAATGTAAATTCTGTAACATGAGACAAATGATGAGCCTGGAATACATACAATGTGATATATACTAGTCACAGATAGTCAAATAAACAATTCCACTTATTTGGGTTATCTAACTATGAATTCTGTCATCTTTGTGACCTGGAAATGCCTTACTTGAAGACTTCTAGGACTATAACTATCAAATGTAAAATTCATATTATCAACTATAAACATGTGGTTGCCATGGCTCTGAGGAAAGAGGAAATCATCAAATTTCAGTCAAAAAACATGAATAAGCTAACGGGATCTTCAGGGCAATACCAAGCACAGAGTAAACAGTAACAATGAAAACAAAGTTTTATAAAGTAGTAAAAAGATAACTAGCAAGTCATTTTGAGGTCATATCATTATTTCTACTGAAAACATGTGCACCATTACTTGGCAGTAGAAAGGAGTGGGATTTCTTTGTGATGTTTGAAATTTATTTGGCTAGCTAGCTGATATGCACATCATATTGGTTTAATATAAAATACTTTTTAAAAAATTGCTTTCTCTTTTTTGTATTTCTTGTGTTTTTTTTTTTTTTTGAATGGGGCTACTCTGAGCTCTACACTCAGGAATTACTGCTGGCAGTGCTTGAAGGACCATCAGGGATGCTGGATATTGAAGTTGAGTTGACCAAGTGCATGACAAGTGCCTGCTTTATATTTTCCCGGTCCTCTCTCCTAGTTTTATAAGAGGATTTCTTGATTGAAATATTTGAGTTTGCTGTTTGAAGTTTTAATTGAAGCAACAATGGAGTTGTTTTGGAGTTTCTGGATCACATCCCAAATGTGAATGATTTGGAAGCTTTCACACATAAAAAAAAAATTACCAGACTCTAAAAACTTGTCTCTGTGTCCAACTCAACTAATGAGTATTAGGCTAGATGGGCTCAGTCTCACAGGACTACTCTTGACTAAGAAGTCCAGCAATCACCTCTCTTTACAAATCATTAGCTCTAGACTGATGCTTCCCTTAGCTCCTCCTTAAAATTAAGGTGCCAGGCATAAGCCTATATTCATATCAGTGCATCTAACTGATATGTTTTCTGACTGATCAGTTGTCGCAGGAATCCCTCCATCGTTTCAATTCATATGCTAGTGTGGATTACAGAATTTAGAAAGTCTCTCACTAGATCATCCATTTAGTACAAAATGCAGATTTCAGAATTATTGCTTGGAGAGATGAAAAGGGTGTGGTACAGGGAAAGGACATAAAGCTTCAAAGCTCTCTCCAAGTATGTCATTCTCTCAAAATCTCATGTTCACCAACATGAACTCTCTAAAGCCTTCCTTTGGGGATTTTATGTAGGCTTCATTAATTAGTTTTGAAAGACACTCTTTTAAACTTAATCCCCAGCCCTTCAACCCTCCTCAGAGGTCTAAGGAAGATCTAGTTCTTGAATAACATAATTGATTAGCTAGACAAATATTACTCCAAGGTGCTTCCTCCCAAAAAGCCTCTGCATGCAACATAGTAAAAAACAAGATTATCACTTAGAAAACCAATTAGCCATTTCTACGATGTTTGGAATCTGTGAATGAGGAATTACAAATGTGTTTCTCATAATAACAATATCACAGCATTCAAATGGCTTTAAAAGTTTAACAATCTATAAGAAATGGATGCAATGTGTATTGTAAAATCAAGCTTTGGTTTTGATAGCAGGAAGGAAGTAAAAATACTAAAAGGCAAGTTTCTATGAAAAATTATTTTATATAAGTCACATATTCATTTTAATGTCTTCTTTCTTTTACTTAAATTTATTTCATTTTACTATTTTATTATTGTCTATTTTATTATTGTTTATTATTGTCTATTCTTTTGTGTGTGTGTGTGTGTGTGTGTGTGTGTGTGTGTGTGTGTGTGTGTGTGTGGTTTTTGGATCACACCCGGCAGTGTTCAGGGGTTACTCCTGACTCCATGCTCAGAAATTGCTCCTGGCAGGCACGAGGGACCATATGGACGCTGGGGTTCGAATCGATGGCCTTCTGCATGAAAGACAAATGTCTTACCTCCATGCTATCTCTCCGGCCCCTATTGTCTATTCTTTATTTTTATTCTTTATAGATTCATTTTATTTATTTCCATTTTCCTAATTCAATTCAATTTTTGTGATGGAATGGGAACAGAAGCAGAATTCAGAACAATACAGAAGTGTTGAGTGTGGAAATGAGTGGAGTGAATGAAAAAAGACTGTAAGAGAGAAAGTCACTTATAACAGAAAGATATGAATTAACAGAGAATAGGATGAAGCAATGGGGCCCGGGAGATAGCATGGAGGTAAGGCGTTTGCCTTTCATGCAAAAGGTCATCGGTTCGAATCCTGGTGCCCCATATGGTGCCCCGTGCCTGCCAGGAGCAATTTCTGAGCTTGGAGCCAGGAGTAACCCCTGAGCACTGCCGGGTGTGACCCAAAAGCCAAAAGCCAAAAAAACAAACAAACAAACAAACAAACAAACAAAAACAGAGAATAGGGAAGAGAGAAAAATGAAGATTCTGGAAGAATAGAAATCTAAAAAAAGTCTAACAAAAATGAAGAAGAGTTTTCATTTTGTTTGTTTGTTTGAAAGGGTCTCATATGGCACTCCAACTCCTGTCTACACTGTACAGGGAAGCCAGGAGAAAAACATGTATTGCAACCTGCAGCGACATCTTCCCTTAATGAAATTTTGAATTTTGTCCTTCCATGTTTTCCAAAAGCAAATACGATCACCTAAAGCAATATTATTTTACTGGGTTCATATGCACCGAAATCTATTTCTAACCTTGTGGTCCAGCATCCCATGTGTGAAACAAATACACACAGCAATGCCACTTGTGCATGCGCAACCTAATTAACAAAATCTCGATGCAGAATAGCTCCTGCTGCCTTACATATAATCCATCAGACAGCAAACTCGCATGAGCTTCTGAGGATTTTAAAATCCCATCTCACTGTGGCATTTCTCAAAGAAATGACAGGAGGAAACATTTGATAATGGGTTAAGCCCTATTGTATAAGGGTCTGTGATATCCAACCGTAACAATGACAGAAATGAGACAACCCAAAAGACACTTTCTGACAAATAGCCAGCATTCATGCCATTTCTCTCACACAGCCTTCCTTGGTGAAGCTGACTTTTTTGTTCAACAATGCACACTGAGGAGCCTTTGCTGTGGGTAGAGCCTCTGCTGTGCCCTGAGCATAAAAGGTGAAGAAGTCACAATCCCTGATCACAAGACACAGTTATCAGAGTCACTGGCACAAAAGCAATCAAGTGAAAGACAAAGTTGGGTATGAGTGAGGCAGCTATTCTCAAATAATAATGTGTACAAGGATGTGCTGGAGATGTTGGTAAATGGAGATGATCATTCAGTAAGACTAAGACAGGGCTCAAGATCCTGCGTTTCTAGTCAGCCCCCAGAGGATGCTGTTGTTGATCCTCCACAGATGATTGAAAAGCAACACAACTTCATGATAAAATATCATAGAGGGCTATAGAAAGGCTAAGGCAGAAGTGATTGCTTATAGCTGATAGGCTTAAAAGGGTTTCATAGAAAAGCTGCATTCAAGCAGATATCTACAGATGTAGTAAGTCTGAGAGTGAATGTGTGTTGGCGGAGGTGGGGGGGAGTGAGGGAGTGACCGCACAGAGGGAGGAAGTAAACAGAAAATGGAGCAGAGGAAAGGACAGAAGACATTGCAAAGTGGAAAAAAAATAATTTGAGCAGTTTTGAAAGCAGAAAAGTTGGTGAGATATTTAATTGAAGAAAAAGGAGAAACCTGATGAATCTAGAATGCATCTACATGCAGCAGATAAGAAATCTGGGGCCCATAAAGAGGACATTGCAACTGTTAAAAAGAATTAAGAGGAACAAAAGATACTAGAATTTTAGTCTGGTCCAAAGTCATCCACATTTCACATTTTCTTATTTATTTCAAAGCACCCCAAACCATTATGGTTCAATACAACTGTCTCTCAACAAAGCACACTTCTCCCTCAACTAAATAACCTTTCTTCAAAAGAAACTGTGTAGGACAGAAACAGGCCTTAATCTAAGATCTTTAGATCTAACAGATCTAACACATCTAAGATCTATTCTAAGATCTTTGTGTCATTGTGTGACACTCAGAACCCTACAATCAAGTAACAGAATTACAAATTATTTATTGGTCTTAAAAACTGATATTTTCCAGAAAAATTTCATGACATATCCTAACAAAAGGAAATAAATGAAGATATTAGAGAGTCCAACACCCAACATGAAAAAACTTAAGAGTTGATTCACATTGGAAGGGAGCAGTCTGGGGATGAGAGGATAATGCATAAAACATCTATATAATTCTGATTCAGTGCTAACTTGAAGTTCACAATGTCTGAGACTCTTCTGTCAGTATTATTTTTAATAATAAAAAATATCTAAGTAAAGGTGTTGAGTAACCTCTCTATAAAAATTATTTACAGCTGCAAATCATATCACTTACTTTTGAGATTTTTTTTAAAAGATAGTATGGCGTTAATATTCAGTGACAATAGAGACAAGGGAGTGGAGGACCAATTCAATGTAGCAAACTTGCCACAAATAGCAGAGAGTAGAGTTACGGCAGAGAAGGACCACTAGGACAATAATAGTTGAAAATTATCTCTCTGGACAAGAACTAGGTGCTGAAAGGAGATAAAGTGATATGCATGATACTGATTCAGCAAAAATATTGCAAAACACGGAGTCTAAACAGAAACAAAGAGAGAGAGAGAGAGAAGAGAGAGAGGAGAGAGAATGTCTGCTCAGAAGCAGCCAGGAAGGAAAGTAGGAGGGGAAAATAGGGACATTGTGGGTGAAAAATGTGCACTTGTGAAGAGTGGTATACATTATATAACTGAAATTTAATCATGAACAAATTTTCTTTATTTAGGTGGGGGTTGGGGGCCACAACGGTGATGCTCAGGGTTACTACTAGCTATGCACTCTGAAATTACTCCTGGCTTGAGGGACCATATGGAATGCCTAGGGATCAAACCTTGATATTGTCCTAGGCTAGCGCTGGCAAGGGGAAAGGCAGATGCCTTACCACTCTGCGCCACCACTTTGGCCCCCAAATTTTCAATTGTTAAAAAAAAAAGAAAAAAGACCTAACTATCATGAACAACCTTGTAAACTTGGTGTCTAAATGATTTAAAAGAGAAAAATAAAAACAGATGATCCATTTTTAATCTGAGAATCAGTAGTAGTCCTATGCATAGAATTAAAAAGTAAAATTGTGATTGACAGGGAACAAGAGTAAGGGTAATGGGGAGTTACAATTTAATGACTATTCAGTTTCAGTCTTGCAAGATGAAAACTAGTTATGTCACTGAGGTTGGAAATGTGCTCTGCTAAAGGTTGCTTTACAATGTATGACTGAAACCCAAATATGAATAGCTTTATATGTATGAGGGAAAAAAACAACTATATGATAAACAACCTTGTAAATCACCGTGCTTAAATAAAATAATTTTACAAAATAAATATATATTATATGCTATGCAATATATTATATAAATATGCATATGCATATTTAAATATATCTAGGTATATTATACATATATGATACATATGGTATACTACATATGGTATTATGGTTCTTTGGAGTAGATTATTTGTTTCATTTAGCAAGAGGTTCCAGGTCAATTCCATTAAAAATTGTGAAAAATTGGGGCTGGAGCAATAGCAAAGTAGTTGGGGCACTAGCCTTGTTCATTTTGCTAACCCAGATTCCATCCTCAGTATCCCAATGGACCCTCAAGAAACT